>CAUZXS010001758.1:0-25287 GCA_963585895.1 Sepioteuthis lessoniana | reverse complement strand
ATAAAACCACGACAACCAACCTCAATAGGAATCACATGGCATATCGAACCCGTTGGCACGCAGTGTCTCGTAGCGGATATTTTTCCACTTGTGTGCTTCCTCCCGGTTTTCTTCCCCGGGGACAGTCAATTCTATGAGGAGGACACTCTTTGAATCGGACCCTGCTACAATGTCCAGCCACTTTTATGTCTGAATAATGCGCACTGGAAATTGTAGAGATGTCTTGAGATCTGCTGAAACTTTCCAGTCATTAGCGCCATTCAGTAGCTTCATATTAGGATTTTTTTGTTTCCTCAGAAGACATTCACCTTTGAGAAACTGAATTATGGGTTCCTTGGCTGTTGTAGATTGCTGGTTTGCCGTCTCACATTGTGCTCTTAACAACTCTATTATCACCTAATACCTTGTTATGTCACCATGTGTACATCCGAAACGATTGTGGACATGCAGATAGTATGTAGCGCAAAGTACCCCGATCACTTTTACACGACAAGCACAGGTCCGAATTGGTATATCCCCATGATTTTAGGTTGGTCGTATTTGGTAAGAGATCATAAGTAGAGCGAAGAAGGAATGATATCGCCAGTGGTTCCATTGCAATTAAGGATTTCCACGATAATTTAATTGGTTCGATATCATTCCATTTTGTCCAAGCACATTGTTTGGCCTGAGTAACAGCACTGGCTTTTCTTTGCTCTTCCTCATGAATACACAATACTTTTTAATTTAATATGCTTACCAAAAGAACATGCATACTTTTAGAAGAAAATTTAGGCATTTTATCTGGAGCAAGGCCTGGTACTTTAGCTAGTATATATTAAGTTTCTGAGCTTATTCTGATTTTTCATTTATTCCAAGTGAAACTAGATATTGAGTATGTCTATTTTAATTATTGTCTTTTTATTCAGGAACAGCTGGCCAAGGAAAAAGAAGCAGCTGAAAATGCTGCTGCTGGCTCCAGTGGCAATGGCAAAAGCCGAAGAGAAGAACCAGAAGTAAACCAAAACCATCTTCAACAGGTAAAATTCCTACTGTTCTGTAGCTTCATTATTATCTGGAGTAAATGAATCCCAAATTCTTCCTTTTTGTAAAATTTTTATCTTCATTATATTTCCTTATTTGCTCAATTTATTCTATAAAATACTTTTTATGAAAATTTATTGAATTTATAAAATTCTTAATTTCTCATAACAGTTGATAGACATGGGGTTCAGTCGTGAACATGCCATGGAATCCCTCCTGCATACAGTGACTCTGGAGCAAGCTACAGATTATATCTTGACCCATATGCTACCTACAATGTCTGGCAGTGTAAGTTGATTCACATATAATTTAAAGATCTATTTTTTATGTTTTTTTTTTTTTTAATTATAAATTGTCTATTTCCATGAATGTATATTTGAAAACTTATCTTTTATTTAATCCATTTATGTAATGTTTGGGATTAAATTTCTCATGTAATTTTTTTTTTTTTTTAAATCGATGTGTATGATATATATCCATGGTGCAATGGGTAAATTGTCATCCAAATTATGGAAAAAGGATAACACTAACATCTCACTTTAGATATATTTACCAAAATTACATGAAAATATCTTTAAATACAATAGATTAAATTCAAAGAAATGATCATTAGCTTCAGCAGGGCCTCCAGATTACTTCAGAATCTCTTGCAAGCCTTTCTTGATGGTCTACTTGTTTAAATTGGTAAATGCTGCTAAAATCCTTGTCTTCAGTTCACCTTTGGTGTTACATGGAGTTTTGTTAGTCTTTTGCTCAACTGTGTGTGTGTGTATATATATATATATATATATATATATATATATATATATATATATATATATATAATCTCTCAAACATTTACAAAGCATTGTTTGTAAAATAACACATGCATATGCTATGCATGATGGCAGCATGAACTCTAGCTTCCCACTACTGCTATCTCTGGTACTGCTAATTGCTTCCATCTGCAACTCTCTGGTCACTGCCAATAAACTGATTCCCACCAAATCACTCTCACGCTCCCTTAACTGACTGGCCTCTTTGCCAACTCTGCACCTAAATACATGCAGGGGTAAATCTATTTCTAGACACAGATCACCCATAAGACCAAACATAGGAATATTCCCAAACTGTATAACTCCAGGATATTCTTAAAAATATGAAAATAAAAATTTAACCCTTTAGCTGCAGTTGGAGCCTTATCCACTCACAGGGAGAAGTGAATGAATATCCTTTCTCATCAAGATTCAATGCACAAAATAGATATGCCTACCCACACATACTCATAACCATATGTATTGACACACTTCCACATCGGTACATCTAGGTCCTTACATGAACATTATGTATACACACTTAAAGTCGGAACTACACACCTATATGCACACATATCTAACCCTATATACTAATACACCAAAAGTCCATAGTGCCACATATGTAAATTTTTGCATAGATTAAATTAGCAGTAATCTGATAGAGAAAACTTAAAGTTCATTTTTGGTTTGGCTTTTAAAAAGTGGTTGGGTGAGTAATTTGTATTTCTTTTTAGCTATTTTACAGAAAAGTTTCTTTTATAAAGGTTTTACAGTAGTTTTCTTAAAATAAGGTATATACTTGAGTTTTCAAATAAAGTTATATTTACTTTTTCTTATAAAAGTTAATATATACTAAAACTTATTTTGATATCTTGCTCTTTCAGCAAAGTCAAGATCTTGAGATGTCTGAAGAAGATCAAATGATGAGAGCAATTGCTATGTCTCTTGGAGAAAATGTTGTCATGTCTACTGATCAGGTAGGTTTTCTTTTTGAAAAAAAAATTAAGATGGGATGAATAAACATCTAAGTAGTTACAAAATTATCTCCTCCTTTTCCTCCTCCTACTAAATGAGACAATGATTATTGTCTGTTTTCACTTGCTTTTAGCCTTGGTTGAAAAAGTTTGACAAGGCTTTTGTTAGATGTATCCTTGATACTTTGCTTTTTCTTAACTGGTTATCCATTCTCTTAGTTTGTTTGTTTGTTTGTTTTTTTTTAACATTTGCTAATTTAAAATGAAATTATTTGGAAAAAACTTTCCTCAGAGTAATGCTTAAATTAATTTTGTTGATTAAGTTGCTCTTGGAGTGGTGGGGATGTGTTTTTTTTTTTTTTTTTTTTTTTTTTTTTTTTCTTCCAAGTAAATAATTCTTGAAAAATCTGTAAAACATTGTACATTCATTGCTGATGATTAACAAAGTACAACTTCCAAATGAAAATTTAGTTTAATGGTTTTTCATTGTCAAGGATACAGTCCAATTTTGACTTCATCTATTAGAAATGTATGTGAATACTAATTGCTCTTTCTGTCAAGGAAACAGGTTTTTTAATTTATGACTTTATTTAACGAGGGGGTGTTCTCGTGGTGTAATGGTTAAAGCGATGGACTGCGGAATCGTAGTACGCGAGTTCGTACTCCAGTCGCGCTATTACGTTCACTTTCGGGCAAATACCCTTAGGAAAGGTATGAGCCCCCTTATCCTCCCAGCTATGGGTTAAATAGTACCACTACTGTTCTTCTAGGAGAATGGATTTGGCATTAAATAACCTAAAAAGAGTTGATATGCCATTAAACAAAGAAACCAAACCAAACCTTTATTTAACGAACAGTATTGTCGCCTAAGTAGATTATAATATGCTTGTATCTAGAGATTTTGATGCTGATTTGGTTGAACATTAAGAAAGTTTTCCACTTAGGTGATTTGGAAAATATTTGACTTTCAGTATAAATTGTTTTCATTTTGTGAAATGGTTATAGAAAAATTATTAGGAATGTTTTTTTAACAATTTTCATAATCAAATAATAGTATCTATTCTACTGCTGTATGTAGAATAGAATTCACAAAATTAAGATTTTAATGAAATTAGTACTATTTTACTAGATGTGACTAGATATAATTTTTGTAGGCAAATAATTTTTATTCCTATTGCTTAAACGCTATTCTTTTTAAATGTAAAATAATTTTTCATAAAATTACAAGTTCACAAAGATATTTTTAATTTAAAAATTTTTTTTTTTTTTTTTTTTTTAAGAATTTATTTTCCAACCAACTGAAAAATTAAAAGATTTCCTGACATGTTTTATAAAATAATGGCTTGAATTTAATTTACTCAATATTTCTTTATTTAGGATGAAAATCAGAAGAAGGATGATAAATTAGATGAACTAGAAGAAGAAAATCAGCATAGAGAAGATCCGTTGGATCCATCCGTTCTGGCTGATTTCTCGACTAATGCACTGCCAGGTAAGAATACTTTTTTATGACAGTGCTGGTCATTTTCCTCTCAGAAAATCTTAGAGGATGGGGGGGAAATCGGGGGGGGGGGCTTTTAAAATAACATTTATACCTGATTCTGTTTTCTTGAATGGAGTAAAGTAAAACTTGACTGACTTTATGAATCAGCAATTGATCTGTTTTGTTTCAATAGTAGTCATTTGAGAGTTGTCAAAGCTTTTACATTTAAATGTACAAAAAAACATCATGGAATTTGCAAATTTAATGCTGAGTAATACTATTGCAATGTTTTTTTTTTTTTTCTTAGATTAGATATCTTAGTATTGATTTTGTTATTCAACTGATAAGAAACAAGTTGTAAATAATTCTTATGGACTCTACTGAATCTGGACATTGACTGGTCTCTTCTAAATATATACAATTTGACTTGCAAATTTTAGATTTCATAGGCTATTACTTTTGTGGGAATTTTTATCTTTGAAATATTGTCAATTTTGAAGAAGTAAGAATTATTTTTGTAAATCTAGTTTTAAAAAATTTTTTTTCCAATCCAGGTTGTTTGTCATTGCTGGATAAGTTACCGGAAACTGTATATAGAATTTGTGATCTTGTTCTGGTAGTGTCCCAGTATGCTGGTAATGAATTAAGGAAAAAGATGCTGGAAACTTTGACCAATGAGGTAACTATTTGAAATTTTAATTTTGAAAAGTTGAGCTTTTATAATGTGTGAAGACCTATAGGTTTTTTGTAATGAAGCTAATATAAATTTTACATAACTTTAATTCTATTCGATTATCTTATTTTATAATAATTAAAAACGAGCTTTGTAATGTCTTTGATGCTAATGTTTTCCTCTGTTATCAGATATTAAATATATCTTCATAAACTTTTGGTAAAAATATTCTTTGCCCAGTCGGCTGTGGCTGTAGAATACACCAACTGCACCTCTGCAGAGGAGTAAAGACTCCCCTGCCAATGAGCATCCTGCATATGACACTGAATCTGATAGGCTCCAGTGATGCTGTAGCTTTGAGGGGGATGTGGAGCACCCCTTCACTGCCATTGCTCCCAACCCACTCTGGCTCAGAGTGGTAGCACCTGTTTGGGCCCTATCTATGGGTTAAATAGAACTAAACTGCATATTTATGCTAAACTGAATTGTTTGGATTAGAACTGAATAGCTTGAAATAGAAATGTTTTTGACAATTGAACTTACACTAAACTGAATTGTTTTATATAGAACTGTTTTGACATTTAACTGTGTGTAAACAGAATCTGTACTTATACTAAACTGAATTGGGGTGTGTGTCCGCGTGGTGTAATGGTTTAAGCAATGGACTGCGAAATCGTAGCAAGCGAGTTCGAACTCCAGTCGTGCTATTTCGTTCACTTTTGGATAAATACCCTTGGGAAAGGTATGGACCCCTTATCCCCCCAGCTATGGGTTAAATAGTACCACTACTGTTCTTCTAGGAGAATGGTTTTGGCATTAAATAACCAACAAAGGTTGATATGCCCTAAAACAAAGAAAACTAAACTGAATTAGCTAAATTAGAATTGTTTGATTCAACTGGATAGCTTGAAATGTTTTTGACAATTAAACTGTGTACTCATGCTAAGCTGAATTGTTTGAAATAGAACTACTTGCATAAAAATGGATTTGATGTTAAATAACCTACAAAGGTTGATATGCTATAAAACCGAAACAACCAACTAAAAGTATTCTTGTTTGAATATTCAACTTTAATACAGACTTTGTACTGATCTTCATCGTTTAACACTTTTGATACTTCAACTTTTTTCTTTCAAGATTTTCCAACTTGGTAAACAGATTTCTCAAGATGTTTGTTCAGCAGCTAGTAGGAAATGTGAAGATGTCAAATCTGTGTTAGAATCTCCCAAAACTACAGCATTTGGTGCTAGACTTCACTTGCTCAGTTTACTTTGTGAAGTAAGTAAAATTTAAACAATTTCTTCGACAGGGGCGCAAGATGTCTATTAAGAATTTGTAACTTATACTGGAGAAGTATAAACTTAGAGATTGTATGCTTTTAAATTTAAAAGATGTTAAAGATTTCAAGGGATGGGATAATTGAATAAGAAATGCTGAAGTTATTTCTTATTAAATAATTTTTTTTTTTTTTTTTGAAGACTAATGCATAAAATTACGAAAGGTTTTACATTTTTATCCAGACTGTTCAGTTCCAAATTGAATATGTATTTGATTCCATGGGTTGGTTTTTATCTTTTATAACTTGTATATTTATATATAACTTGGAATATTAAACTTAAAAATTAAAATATTAAATAAATTTTTCCAGTATTTTTAAGATTGGAAGTATTTAGAAATGTATATTCAATTGAGGCAGGTGTTTATGTGCAAGTTTTTTGCTTTTGTTGCTTCAGGAAGTCATGATACCAACTGCCAGAGTCATACAAGAGAGCAATATTATTTGGCTATTGGTGGAAGTATTGGAGGAAACTCAGGAATACTTGTGCTGCTCTAATGAAGCTATTAGCCTCAAGTAAGTACTGGATTGCATCTGCTGCTTTGTTTCTTAGCTGTCATAACTCTAAAATGGACAGAAATTCCACCTTATAAAATTTATCAGTGGGTATTCAGTAGTTGGTTGAAAGCTACAAGATCTGATTGTGTTGAAGGAAATTTATCAATTCATGGAGAGTATAATTTAAAAACTGGTTTTGTGACATTTTTGGTTAAATATCTAAATTTTAAAAATATAGCTTTCATTATTTTTTTAAAAATTTTACTTGTATTCTTATTAGTTTTATTCAAAATTCCAATTGGGTAATATAAAATTTAAAAAACTATACAATATTAATGTATACCAAAATAAGGTTTTTGTAGCCTAATTAGAAAGGTAATGTTAAAGTAGGAAAGATGAGTTCATATTTTGGCAGCTTTTTGATTCCTTCTACCTAACAATTATGAAATGGGTATAAAAATGACCTGAGAATTTTGATGATAAGCAACACAAAACCCTGTTAAGTATTAAATTAAACCATAGCAGCTTATAAAACCATGCTGAATTTGGTAACTTGTTAGAAATTTAGCTAAAGTTCCCATGATGGCCAAATCATTAAAAAAAAGATTTATATAAAATTTCAGTAAAGTCTATAACTTATCATTTTTCCTTCTTTTGATTATATTTTATGATTGTATTTATTTATTTTTTAAACTTATTTTTTATGTATTTATCTTTTTCTTTTTTTTTCCCCCTCTGTCTTTCCTTCCCTGCCTCCAAACTTAGATGGATGGCACCACTTCTGCTCCTTTTGGATTTGTATGAAAAAGTTGCTGTGATATCAAAACGGAAAGCTGAGGCTGAAATTTTGTTGGTAAGTTTAATGGAATTATGTGACTTTTTTCATCTATTTTAAGTCTCTTTTCTTTCATTTTCCTAAATTCAGAACATTGATTTAAAAAAAAAAAAAAAAGACCCCCTCCCATCAAAATATGATAGTCTTAATTTTTCTGTGAATTTGAATCCTTTTAGAACTCTTTCAGGAGGAAAATTATCATTTAAAATACATGAAGGTTTTTTCTTTTTTTCTTTTTTATTTATTGATAACCATGTTTGTCTAAGAAAATTCCTTTTCAAAAGTCTAACATTCATCTAGTTTGTTTTACATATTTATAACTTGTATGAATGCTGTATATCTGATTAGTTATGTTTTTGAGATTTTGAATTATTTCTAAAAACTAGAAAAAGCATTTAAAGTAATGTCAATATTTTTTTTAAAAATAAAAAAAATTAAAAAAAAGTAAATTGTTCAAAACTGATAATTTGCAGGCCAACTGCCACACTTGGAAATGGTTTGATGATCGGAGTGGACGCTGGTGCAATTACAGTGTCAGCAATAACAAGACCATTGATGTTGCCTACCGACGTGGAGAATCTAGTGTCAAGTAAGTCTACTCTTATTTACTCAAGCAATTTCAGCACCCTGTCAGCTGGATGCATTAACTGCACTTCTGTAAAGGTTTAAGGACCCCACTGAGGACACATGTTGGCAGTGAGTGGCAACCTGTGATGCTTTAGAACAGGATCCTGGTGGCTGAGCAGTCAGTTACCTAAATAGTCACATGACTAGCAATACAGTCTTAGCTCTTACTGGGCTAGATGAGTAGTTAAAGAGGTCTGATCTGATCAATCAGCTGGTCACATCAAGCCCTCTTTTTGAGTCTTAAAAAATTTTGAAAAATGTCTTTGTTAAATACTGAATCGGAAAGCAGTGCCTATAGAGCCAATTGTGTTGAAAAGAGTGATGTTTCTCTTATTACTAGGTGAGTCATCATCTTGGGAATAAAACTTCAAGATCTTAGATTGGAAGGCCTTTTCTTCAGTCTAAGTATACTGTGTAATCCTGATTTGCCAGGATGAATGTTTTACTCCTTGACATTTCCCTTTATAAAACTCCATGGTGGATGGATAGCAGAGTCATATTTAGAAAATGATTCAGATCAGACCCTCTTTCCTAAATTATTAAGTCAACAGAAGATATCCGATCACTAAGTTGTCCTCTTTCATTATTGAAAAGACACTCAGTTCCAGGATCAAATCAAAACTATAAAAGAAGATAGCGAACACTACTGGTGGAAGCCACAAATAAAAAAAAAAATTTTCAGACCTACTTAAATAGAAATATTTCAGTAATCTTAAATAAAATTCTACCCCCACAACTCCCTGAACTCATCAAAGGGCATAGTGAAAAGGTTAGATCTCTTTCTCGCTCTCTGCACTCTAGATGAGATTTTAAAAAACCAACCTTCACAAGATGTTACTGATGCATGAAGAATCTCCAAGAAAAATAAAATAATCCAAACAAATACATATTCCCAGCTCCAACACCCCCAAAACCCCTATCAAAATATAAATAGGATATACTATATCTAAAGTTGAAATACATCCCAAACCTGCTCAGAAGATTTGCTCACCAGACCTCCAGTATGTAAAAGGTGTGGAGAAAGTGGAACTGGCCACAAACTGTAAACAAAACCATCTCTATTTTTTTACTATATATCCAACCTCATGACTCATAAATGAAAGAACTAAATGATTTGATAAAACTACTCTCTAAATCATATTTTGATAGGCTGTAGCTATTAAAGTCTCCTATGGAGAAGTAAAATAACAAACAAGAGGCAAGACCCTTGAAAAAATCATCAATAGCAGCAATTTATGCCTCCACAATTAAATCTCAGACTCACCTTGACCTATCCCAGGTACATTCTGTCATAGATGAAATGCCCAGTGGCTCATCAGTCTTCATAGATTATATAACTGGAGGGTATACAAAGACCTCTGTGGCAGTGACCACTATGCTTTCATATTCTGTGGAAATGATACATTTCAGAGGAAAGTGATCTGAGAATTAAAAAGAATGTTCAAAGTTGAAACACATAAAAATAGCACCTTCAAATTTTTAGGATTGGGTGTTAAGCAAACAAAAGATGGGAGGACAAAAGAACAAAATCAATATGCTTCATCTATATCCCTTATAGACATAAAGAAAGTATGGTCTTTAAGAAAAAATTGACTGGTTGATTCAAGAGAAGACAGATCTAAAAAGACTGTCCGATCAAATGATGTGAGTATGTAGGATGAGCAACACTGGAAAATCTCTGAAAGTGAAGTTACTTGTTTGAGACCAACAAGTTACTACTAAAATTGAAATCAAAGACAGGTTCTATATCCTTTCAACAGCTGGGAAAACCTGTGGATACAAATATTGTTGGCTATTCAGATGTCACCTCTGCTAGCTTAGAGGACAGATACTGGCAGGGTGGCTTTATCATGTTTGTGACAAAATGAATTGAATGGATCCTATATGCTGATTATCAAAAAATATTGACAGGGTGACAGAGTTCCTTAGCCTCTCAGACTCTTGCATTCAGTGAGGCAGCTGATGCTGATGCTTTGATAGCTGCCCATGCTGCAAGAAATATTCAGGCCATCTCGGTTGCCAGAAGTCCTTTGGAAAAAAATGTGTCTCTGGTAGAAACTTTAAAGTTATCAATCTTATGAGTTAACCAACATCTGAGAGTTGATGTGGCCTGAATGAAGGAAATGATCATGAAGGAGATCCAAACTGAATGGATCTGTGGTTGAGAACAGGTCACAGATTGCCTGACAAATTTGGGAGCCTCATCAGATATCCTGAGAGACTAACTGCATAAATAAACATTTTTTAAAAATTTCAAATAGAACTGTATTCTTCACAAGAAGATATCAGTAATATTGAAGTTTGAGTTATCTAACTTTATATCTCTTTATATATGGTTGTCTCCCTTGTTTGTTTCTTGTTGTTAGTTCTCTTATAAATATGGCATTCAGCTAAGCATATGTTGTGTCAGTGCTACAGTATTAACAAACTAACAGCAGAATGTTTATTGTCGAATTCAAATAGATGAGGCTATTTTGTGTTTTGCTTTGCTCTAACGTTTTTGGAAAAGACATGTATCTGTCTCTACTCTGCTCAGTTACAGGCAAAATAAGGAGGTGGAGGTGCCTGTGGTGTAATGGTTATAGTCGTAGGAAATGAACGCGGCAACACGAGTTCAAATCCTGGACGAGACTGATTGCATTTCACATAGCACTAATGCCCTTGGGAAAGGTATGAATCCAATTATTCTCCCTCCAGCTATGGGTAAATAGTAGGGCAGACTAGGTTCTTCAGCTTTGGTGAGGCAACTAGTCTAGGAGAAGGAAAACTCTGAATTCAAACCTGTTAAACTTTGCTCAAAAATTGACCTTGTGTCATATCCTGCCTGAGCGGAGGGGTTGGTAAATATGGTTACAGGCAAAATAATGGGACAAACTCTGCTCACTAATCTTGGTAAGGCAACCAGTTGAGGAGCAATTAAAAAATTCTCAACTTGAGGAGTATTGCTTAAAGAATCTGTGGCACATTTGTTATAAGAAATGAATATACATGGAGGAAGAACAATCATAACACCTGGTTATAAAAATATAACTCTCACCCTTTATTCTCAAAAGGGGTCAATCTTTGGTAGGTGAGAGAGAGACATACTGAGACAGGAAGATGAATGAAGACTACCTCATTGACCTATAACTTCTTCTTTTCTTGACCATTCCTCTCTGTGTAATCTTCAAGGCTCTACTTAGCACTTCTGCTTCTTGGCCGAAGGATACTCAATCAGAGGCCCACTGTGAGCCTCTGACCCCAGTGGGGTGCCCAGCCACTCGCTGGTGCTCTCTGTAACTGACTGTATCTCTTCTGGCTGCAAGTTGAGACTGCCTCAAGACTGCCCGTATCTCATGTGAGCATTTGTATATATCATTTCATAACATCCATACATTTCCGTTCAACCACATGACAACTTCCGCTTATTTTCATATGTGTACCTGAATATATGTGCTTTAATCCAGCAGGCGACATTTCCACACTAGAAGGAACCTCTCTGAAACTGGTTGACAAATTTACCTACCTAGGAAGCAGTGTCTCATGAACCGAAAAAGACATCAACATGCGGCTAACGAAGGCATGGACAGCTATCGATAAGCTATCGATCATTATGGAAATCAAACCTGACGGATAAAATGAAACGCAGTTTCTTCCAGGCAGCGGTTGTGTCGATACTGCTGTATGGATGCACCACTTGGATGCTAACAAAACGGCTGGAGAAAAAGCTAGACTGCAATTACACAAGAATGTTGCGAGCAATATTGAATAAGTCCTGGTAGCAACACCCTACAAAGCATCAACTATACGGCCACCTACCTCCCATCACGAAAACTATCCAAGTTAAATGAACCAGACATGCAGGGCACTGCTGGAAAAGCAGAGATGAGCTCATAAGTGATGTACTCCTATGGACCCCCACATATGGCCGAGCAAAAGCAGGACGACCAGCTCGAACATACATACAGCAGCTATGTGAGGATACAGGATGTAGCCTTGAGGACCTACCAGAGGCGATGAACGATAGGGAAAAGTGGCGAGAGAGGGTCAGGGATATATCTATGCGAGCAGCATGACATGATGATGATGATGAGAGAATTTCTGATTGACGGCTTTGTAAAGGGTCTGTATGCAACACATTGATGAACCATTTTTCTGTTACCAGCTTATCCGAATAGAGTGGCTGGTTCTACTCAGGCTTTCACCACAATAACTGAATTATCTGTGTTGGTTGTCTCATGGTTCACATCTTTAATTGATATTAAAAACAAAAGTTTCATTGTATTTTTTGATAAATTCTTCCCTTGAAAATGACCAATGATAGTGGAAAGTGCTTAAGGATTAAAACTTTAAGATGATTTTAAATAAAATTTAATCAACCTTTTAAAATTTTTCGAAAAGAACATGAAAAAAATCAATAAAAAACTGTTAAAAAGAATCTTGCCAGTGGTTTTTATGAAATATCTATAGGGAATCAATAAACAATTATCTCCCTTAGATAATTTGCATTTCCAGTTGGAGGTCACGTGACAGTTTTAGAAACCCACATTGAATATTGCCCAGTCAGCTGGGGCTGTAGAATACACCGACTGCTTCTCTGCAGAGGGGTAAGATCCCCCCCAACGAGTGTCCTGAATATGACACTAAACAATCTGATGGTGAGGTTCCAGTAATGCTGGAGATTTGGGGAATGCAGAGTACCCCTTCATTGCCATCGCTCCCAGGTCCACTCTGGCCTGGAGTGGTAGCACCTGACAGGGCCCTGTCTATGGGTTAAATAGAACTAACAGCATACTTATGCTAAAATGAATTGTTTGAGTAAACTGAATAGCTTGAAATAGAAATGTTTGTGACACTTAAACCGTACTTACATTTAAACTACGTGATTATGCTTAACTGAATTATTTGAAATAGAACTGTTTTTTGACATTAAAACTGTATTTACAATTAACTGAATTGTTACATATAACTGCTTGAATAGTTTGAAATAGAAATGTTTTTGACAAACTGTGTACTTATGCTTAACTGAATTGTTTTAAATGGAACAGATTATTCACATAAAAATGAATTTGGCGTTAAATAACCAACAAAGGTTGATATGCCATAAAACCCAACAAACCAAACCAAACCAAACCACATTGAATACCTTTTTACCTCTGGACTTTGAACTGTTGAAATGTTCTCTCTGACCACTGCAAAGAAAGAGTAAATCTATCTTTTACCTATTCTTATCAAGTGACCCTTTTGCAATTTTGTACCTCTTCCATTTACTGTTTCTTCATTGAACTATATGATGTAGTTCTAGCTGTGGGGACAAGTTTGTACATTCATTATTTTTAAAACAACTTGTATATATATTATGTATACAAAAGGTTTAATGTTCTTACATATAGATTGATTTTGTCTTTCCTTTGGTTGGATTCTATATTAGTATATTACAGATATACTAATGCTAGTATAGGTCCTTGTTTAGTTTTGATTTGACTAAAATATCTTCCCAACCACCAAACATAACAGTACTTACTTAAATGAAAACTGCAGCTTAAATATAGCATTATATATATATATATATATGTGTGTGTGTGTGTGTGTGTGTGTGTGTGTGTGTGTGTGTTAAGGCACATAGTTGTATTTTCTACTGAGTCTATCAAGATAATATTGAGCTAATTCATGTTGTAGTAAGGAAAATCTGGGCAATAAAAGAAATTGGAAAATCAACAGATGTCTTACTTCATTATGAATGATTCACTAATGAGAATATTTTACTAAACAGGACTCATAAATCAATCAATATAAATTGTGTGCACACATGCTGACAAAAAGAATTAGAAGAAACATGAAATAGCATTAATGGGGTTTATTTTCAGGGTAACTTTCTCTTTGCCTAGTATTTTTGTAAGCCTCAGCTATGGCCTTGTTCAGGCTGACTTCATAAAAAAAAAAATGACAAATTCTGTTAGTTTAACTTTTTAAAAAATATTTTTTTCTTCTTGGTGAATAAGATATACTGCTGGGTTATAGTTATAAAGAAATTGTCTAAAGTTCATTTAATTTTCGATCAAGTACTTTTAAGTCACATCAGTCATTATCAATATTAATGATAATACTACTTTATAACCCTGCTTTCCCATTGCTATTATATACTTGTGAAACTCTTTAGAAGATAAGCTGTTGTTTGTATGAAGGTGGGTCGTTGTAAACTTGGCCTCAGGAATTAAATTTTAACACAAGAAATAACAGGAACACAAATATTGGAAACAAATAATAACAGTAATTTTTAAATTTTCAATTATGTGTGATATGGTGGATAGAGTCCTTTTTTTGCAGTTATTTTGGTGTTGGAAGCAAATTTTCTGTGCCAACTCTTTGAGTGTATACATGCTTGTAGGTGAAGAAAAGGAAATTACTCACTTGAATGTTTTGTCTTTTGTTTCTTTTTAGTGGAGCTATGTTTCTAAATATCTTGAGGTCTATTAGATAAATTTTTTTACGATGTTTTTCTTATCTCTCACTTTCTTTTGACTCCTTACAAGTTATCAATTCTTTTATATATACATCCCTAGAATTCTAAGTTGTTGCTGAAATTAAACTTTGTTTCCTCTAATTCTATTGGTTAGTTCCTATCCCTAAGGAGTAAGGTGGTGTGTCCGTTAATGGTCGAAATTTCGAATCAGCTTTGGCGTCAATTAGGTTTATTTTTAGTATTTATGAAATGTGTTTTTTTTTACTGATAGGACATTTTTAGAAAGAGCTATTCTTATATGCTTTTGGTTAAAACTATATTACTTAAAACCATTGCAAAGTCTTTGATAGGGAAGTAGAAGACTGTATGATGCACAATATTGCTCTGGTGGTGTAATGGTTAGCAAGCTCGACTAGAAAACCTACACGAGTGAGTTCGAGTCTCATTGGGTGCCCCTTTCACATGGCCTTGTGCCACATCTAAGCAAAATGCTTAGTAAATTTCCACAATATTGCTCACTTTCTCTACAAATGCTGACTTGTTAGTTTCAGTTTTTTGCAACAAATATAAAACAGTTATGAACTTTAAAAATTTTTTGTGTAATCATTCCAAATTAAAGTGAATTCTATGTAAATTTAGATGAAACTATATAATTTATGACTTCATATGTGAGCAGTGGTAGCGCTAGGTCTGACAGCACCTTCTTGAAAATGATTAAATTTGTGCCTCTTAGAAAAGTATAGGAACCTTCGAGGACATTAAAAAAAAATTGAATTACAAAAGAACAATAAAAATGTACTTACCTGAAAAAGTTTATATTTTACTTAATTAAACATTGTGTTATTTAAAATGTATTTGTGTTGATGCAAAAATTGAAATTGGAGACTTTTGTAATTTGAAAGTTGCTTAAAAAACCAAAAAACAACAATATGCTGATAAAAATATCCTTATTTGTAAAAGTTTTAATTTTACTGTGTCATATTTTGAGTTAATTGTAAGAAGAGTAACTTATGACATTATATTATTGTGGAAAGAAATAATTTCAAATTTATTGTTTAGCGTGGGAATTATTTTGGCTGTGGAGGCTTTGATTCATATTTTTATCCAATGAGGATGACTTAAGCCATTCTACTCAGATGACTTTCCTGGATAGTATAAAAGGCAGCGCAAACACTCTCTCACTCTCTTCCTCACTCATTCTAGCAGCAGAACAGATCAACATCAACATGAGGAGAGCGCTTTCTATTTTTGCACCATTATTTTCTCTTGAAGATCATTCCTTTATCATTTACTTGTTCCTTCTAGACCAACTGGTCCTGGAAGCTTCAAGTTGGATGCTTAATTCCTGCTCTAACATCCGCAACTGCTTTCTTCCCCTTTGTACGACTCACAGTACAGAGTTATCTCTCAAGCTGTCATTAAAGTTTTTGGAAACTCACCAATATTCTTGTACACTTATTTGTTTTACTCATTTCTCAGTGTAACAGGGCAAGACAACAATTTGTCTTGTTACTAAAATATATTAGCTGTGGTAATGCTAGGTTGACTGCACCCCTGCAAAAATTGTTAAATTTGTGCACTTAGATAAGTGTAAGAAAAACCTTCAGGGAATTTCAAGATATAAAAAGAACATTCAAAAGGAGAGATATGTGTTGATAAAAATGTCCTAACTTGTACAAATTTTAATTTTACTGTATAAAACTGTAGGGAATAATATATATATATATATATATATAGAGAGAGAGAGAGAGAGAGAGAGAATTTAAACTCCTGTATTTCAAAATGACTGTGGTGCCATTTGTTCCTGAAACAAAGATGGCGGACGTTGGTAAACTAATCAGTCTCAGGAACCTATTGGTCAGGAAAGTCACGTGTTTAGTGCTCACAACTACGTCGGCAACTTTGATTTTGTCTCGCGCATTTGGAGCCGACTGCATGACAAGGATTGCTTATATATACTCTCGTCTTCCAAGAACTCACTCTCTTACATTTTTCACTGACAAAGATAGCACACACACACACACACACACACACACACACACACACACACTCTCTCTCACTCTCTCTCTCTCTCTCTTACATTTTGACTTCCAGCAGTCAACCCCACGAAAATGTATACATTCAGCAACCTTTTTCTTTCTTGTTCTGCCTTTTTGGTTTGACTTGCTCCAGTCTCGAACACAACCACAGAAAGTTCGTCAAACCCCAAAAAAGACAAAGAACCAACATGGGAGAAAACACATGCCTTCTTGGACACGTTGCTATATTTCTATATATCGATACCTTACATGAAATACTTAGTCCACATACATTTTATAGTTGACATGACACTCTCAATATATAGTCTTTTTCCTTAATATCCGTGTTAGTACACTCATACACACACACACAGAGGAATATTCAACAGGCACGTGTTAAGTACATACACACAAGCACGCACACAGAGGAATATTCAACTGAACCGTAGCAGCAATAATGATTCTCTACAGAAACACCAAAGTGAAAGTACGTTCACCAGATGGAGATACAGAATACTTTGACATTGTTGCAGGAGTACTACAAGGAGACACGCTAGCCCCGTACCTCTTTATCATCTGTCTAGACTACGTGCTTAGAATGTCAATCGACAAAATCAGAGAAAATGGCTTCGAGCTGACGAAGAAAAGAAGCAAAAGGTACCCCGCAAAAACAATCACCGACGCCGATTATGCTGATGACTTGGCGTTACTGGTGAATACACCTAATCAAGCAGAGACACTACTGCATAGTTTGGAACGAACCGCAGTGAGCATTGGCCTCCATGTCAATGCACACAAAACTGAATATATGTGTTACAACCAAACGGGCAACATTACCACACTAGACGGAGCCTCTCTGAAACTAGTAGACAAATTCACCAACCTAGGAAATAGCGTCTCATCAACCGAAAAAGACATTGACACACGACTAACGAAAGCATGAACAGCTATCGATAGGCTCTCGATCAAATGGAAATCAGACCTGACTGATGAAATGAAATGCAGTTTCTTCCAGGCAGCGGTTGTATCGATACTGCTGTATGGATGCACTACATGGACACTAACTAAACGGCTGGAGAAGAAACTAGACGGCAATTACACAAGAATGTTGAGAGCAATATTGAACAAGTCCTGGCGACAACACCCCACAAGACACTAACTATACGGCCACTTGCCTCCTATCACGAAAACTATACAAGTTAGACGAACCAGACATGCAGGACACTGCTGGAGAAGCAAGGACGAGCTCATAAGTGATGTACTCCTATGGACCCCCACATATGGCCGAGCAAAAGCAGGATGACCAGCTCGAACTTACATACAGCAGCTATGTGAGGACACAGGATGTAACCCTGAAGACCTGCCAGAGGCGATGGATAATAGGGAGAAGTGGCGAGAGAGGGTCAGGGATATCCGTGCTGGCGGCACGACATGATGATGATGATGATGATATTAGAATATTTGTAATGTTTTCTTTTTTTCATGTATTTCTTGATATATAATTTTAATTTTGTTTGTACTGCTTAGTTTTGAATGTTCTTTTCTCCGTGTCTCTCACATCTTTAATTCATTTGCCTTTTAAATAATGAGCCAACATAAATTGTGGGGGACCAAAAATATTCACCATTCACCAAAACAACACCCCCTACAAAACTTTGTGATTTATTAAACGAATAACTGAAAAAAAAAAATCAGATAGAAAAAATTATTTTTGTTTAAGTAAAAATAAAAACAGATAATTTTGTATTAGAAAAGTTGTTTATACCGTAAAATGGTTTGATTTGGCTGGGGTTATTTGTTTAATGGCATATCAACTCCTTATGGGTTATTCAATACTGTAGAAATTTTGGTAAGGAACTGGTGATCCTGTTTCACCGAACAGCAGCAGCCTCTTGGGGTCACGTGGTGTCCATCATAAAAAGGAGCTCGACTGGAGACTCGCTCTCTTTTGGTTCCACTACCAACAACTGTTAGCATCAGGTCCATTGTAGCAGCCCTTGACGGCATACGTATTTTGGTACCTTCCACCACCCGGGACCCAAGAGCGACGAACGCACGTGCAGAGTTAAAAGGAACTGGACACACACAGTTAAGTTCCAGCAGGCATTTTATCTGCAAACCAACTACTTTACCTACCTTATCAAACCTACTTTATAAAACCCTTGCAACTAAACCTTACAAAACCCTTCCAGCTATCGGAACCTTGTGAATTCTTTTTTGAACTCTCTTTTGTGAACTCTTCCAATTCGTTGTATATTCCATTTAGTGTATAACCCTGTTTATTGTTGTTGTTGTTGTGGTATATAAATTTTGTTGCATGTATAAGGCGTTCGTCTTCCTTTCTTCAAAAGCTCTCACCCAAATCTCTACTGCTGTTTAAGTAAGGTTTATTCTTTTACAAAACGTAGGAATAAACCGGGCTTTTCGGGGCTTATAAAAATCCCCAGAATACTGAAATTTGATTCATTTATAAATGTATGATTATTATCATAACTATTTAAACTTTCAACATTCCATTGTGATCATTTGTTTTTTTATAGTACTTTAATAGTACTCTATAGTAATAATAATTTGTTTGAATACAGTAATACGGATTCAGGTATTCCTACCTAATACTAATGTTGTGAGTTTGTGCTACCGATGCAGCAACAGCAGCAGCACACGGAGATGATTGGTTGTGAGTTAAGCTAAAGCAGCACCAGCCGCTGATGCACCTTTAAAAACCCATGATTTCCCAAGGAAACTCACTTTCCTTCTCCTTTATAGATAACAAATACAAATGATATTCTGATAAAATGCAAAGTGTTATGTTGAAAGTGCTTCCGGATGAACAACGTTAGCAATTTTGACATTGCTTATGAGTGCTTATCCAAACTTACTGACAAATCACATTTAGAGGCACGCTTACTGTAATTGTTATGGTCATAGGAAATGGAATTGATCACGTGAAAGAATTAAACGAAAAGAGAAGACTGGATGGCCGCCCAAACACCTCAATTTAAAGATACATGGTCTCTAGCTACGAGAATTTGTGGGAGTGGCTTATGCAAATTTTTTTCCAAAGCAAGCATAAAAAACGACACTCGCAAGAGGAATGGGATTACATTTCAGTGACGAGGGTGCTTTTGTTTGTCAGAGAAGAGTAGAATGAAGTCGGTAACCGATTTTCAGTAATCAATTTCCAACCAGTTCAAGTACAGGTGACTTGAGATCAAATCCTAGATGAGGTTTTTTGTGTTTCCTTTTGCACTAATGCCTTTGGGAAAAGTATGAATCAATGTGTTCTTCCCCTAGTTAGGTGGGTGTCCTCGTGGTGTAATGGTTAAAGCAATGGGCTGCGGAATTGTAGTAAACGAGTTCGTACTCCACTTGTGCTATTAAGTTCATTTTCAGGCAAATACCCTTTGGAAAGGTATGAACCTCCTTACCCTCCCAGCTATGGGTTAAATAGTGCTACTACTGTTCTTCTATGAGAATGGCTTTGGCATTAAATAACCTACAAAGGTTGATATGCCATTAAACAAATAAACCAAACCAACCCTAGTTATGGGTTTTAACAAAAGGGCAAATTGTAGTCTGCCCTGTTACATTAAGAAGAAAGGAAATACAGGGATGAGGACGAGAATATTGATGAGTTTCAAGAAGTTTTATGACAACCAGAAAGATAGCGATTGTGCTGTGAGTTCGTACATGGAAGTAAAAACAGTTGCAAATGATTAAGCCGGAATTAAACATCTAACCTTGAAGTGTTGAGGACAAGTGGGTCTAGGAGGAATGAATAAATGATGAAAGAATGAACTCCTAAAGGAAAACTGGCCCAAAAATTGAATGTACTCATCTCATGTTGTGATGGTATTTTACTACTGCCGGAATCGTCAAGAAGAGTCAGTGAAGAAGAGAGTCAGTCTGTCCTGCTCGAAAAATATGTGAAGAAGAGAGGACAATAGAATGTTACACCATCTTTTATATTGCCCAGGGAAGTCATCTGGGCAGAATGGCATGAATCATTCTTATTGGATGAAATATATAAATTGAAACCCCAATAGCAAAATGATTCCTGCACTAAATAATAATTTGAAATTCTTTCTTTCTGCTACAGGGTAAATAGTAAAGCAGAATAGGCTGTTTAACTTTGATGTGGCAATCAGTATTAAAGGAAGACTCAAACCAGCTTTATTGGCTTAAAAATTAGCCTTGTGTCACATCCTGCTTGGAGTAGAGGGTTTGGGTAAAAATATATATCCAATTCATACGGAAAGCACTAGTTTCCATCAGGTCACTTCAGTGAGCTTTTCCAGTTCTGATTTTGGTGACTAGCAGTGCTGGATTTAGACTTGGTGAGGCCTCTAAACTATATCATGCTTCAAGGCCTCTTGTTAAAAAAATCATTCCAGAATATTAAAAGCATTTGCTTTCCGCCGCCCAAGAAATCCTAAGTTTTTGAGAAACCTTCAGATTATATGTTTTTATCCCTCCCTACACACTTTGGGGAGTATGTCAGAGAAGGTCAATTTTTAAGTAGGATGTAGCTGGCTTGAATTCAGAGTTTTCCTCCTCCTAGACCTGTTGCCACACTAAGTAGCCAGATCCAGGATTTGATATTGTGATTTTATTGGCCATTATGAACTGAAGCTTATAATGATTTTTGAACACAAGGTCAACTGCAGTAGAAATTGTGACTGATGGGCAAGAGTCATAGATCATCCTTTCATCATGTAAGAATCTAAGTGTACCAGGATTTAATAAGACTTTATAGAAATATAAGTGTTTGCTAGTTGAGAGATGTCACATAATGAAAGAGATGGAAAGAATTAATTTTGTTTTACAGTCAGTTGGTTTTCACAAATCATTCAGAACTGAGCAGTTCGTTTACAGAGGCTCAGCATTTAAAACTCCTCTTAGAGCTTTGAACCTTTAGTGAGGCCCAAGGGTTATAATGAAAATTTAAACAAAGAAAGTTCTTTACAAAATGACAATTGGAAGCAAACTTGCTATCACAGTCAAACCGAACAAAACAACATTGTAATAAAATGGGACTATAAAATTGAAATGTGTGTGTTCTTTTTTTCCATCATCCAGATGAAAACAACTTTTGAGTTCTATTTGGGTTCCAAGGGAAACAAGACAACTTTGCAATGTTATAAAAAATTATAATGTTAAAAGACAATAAATAACTGTCTTCTATGGATTTTAAAGGCATGTTCTTTAGACCCCTTATAGTCTGTGAGATTTGAAGGCTTTGAAAGTTTGAGGGCTAAGGGCAAGGCTGTGTTGCCGTAAGATATCTGACTCCATATTTTGGTTATATTATTTTACCCCACGTTGACTGTCCGGCCCAATGCCTTGCCCAAAGAAAGTCCCAAAAGAAATATACAAAAAAGAAAAGATAGAAATAGATAAAAGACAAAAATATTTCTTCAATACTTTCCTTTATTTATTGGGTGAAGGGACTAACCAACGCTACGTCCCAGGATGTAGCGTGGTGCCCAAAACATCAGACAGCAAAATGGTGTTGTTGGTTCGACGGACACTGCCAGAAAGAGAAAGATAATATCGTCTCCTTTTTCAAGAGGAAAAAATCCTTTTTTCTTTTTATGCATGCTTCATCTCCTTTTCCGTTAGAAACCTCTGGGGGTTTCTTCAAATTTAATAGTTTTCTTTTTATCTATTTATTTATTTTTTTAAATTTAATTTTCTTATTTATTTATTCGTTCCCTACAAGTCACATGAGAACTTCAGAATTCTTCTTGTTTTTTCTTATTCCTCTTTTTTTGAATGGTAAAGATGTAGGCTTCTAGTCTCTGTTCTTTGAACAATTAAGAAGTATCTTTTTATCTCTGTTCATTGAACAGAAGAGACTTTATCTCTAACCCTAGCAATGAACATTGACTCTTACCTTGTCATTGAAATGTAAAGTATTCATCACTTACTATTTCATAGCCCTTTCATATACTACTTCTTCATAGAATAATATAGGCACATTTTATTTGTTGGAATACATTTGTGTATTTTTGTCAAGACTTCTCGTACATATGTATGAATTAACTTTTTCTATATGTGTAAATGGGCTTAACTTGTCTTTTCTTCCATTAGTGTATCATTGGATATATTAATGGACCTTGGTGAATGGGAATGTGACTAACTACCTCGCCTAGAACCAACCAACCAACCAACCAACCAAAGAGAACTTTCTCTTCTCTTCTACATTGATTAACACTTTGGACTCAACATCCTATGTCATTGATGTTATCATTATAGAAGTATCATGAACAATGCATTACTTTGTTTTTCTTAATCATATCAGTTAACAACATGCATGTGGTAAACAGATGAATATAAAGTTGTTATCTCAAGTGATTTTTCCTTCAGAGTTATATATATATATATATATATGAAGTGTGTTCAAAAAGTATTGAAACCAGAACATTATTTACCAAGATAGAAATGAACAATGAATTAATTATTAATTTCCTTCAAAATATTTATTTATTCTATTGAGGTTTCCATATCTTCAGATATGGTATGAAACTGCACCATCATATTCTTTTAGTGTCATCCATGTCCTTAAATCTTATCCTTGAGATGAATTTTTGGGGTAATAAACAAAAGATTTGGTGATTTATGGAAGGTGTTGAACTAGCACAGACATGTTTTGCCAAAACTATTTAATCTGAAAAGTATCAAAGTTGGCATTATAATGTTTTTTTCAAATTAACAATGACTCAGCTCAACAAAGTCTAGAGGTTTAGATAACAGTCTAGACATCTAGACATTGTCCCCTTATTATGTAAGTTACTCAGCTAGGCACACATCTTCATTTATATTTTTAATTTTATGATTAAAATGTCTATAACTTCAGTCTTGTTACTTTTTGATCACACTTTGTATATTTTGAGAAGTTTACCTAAATTCTAAAAGGCATCTAACCAGAAACCTTCATCTCATAAGTCTTCTTCCTTCATTACTTCCTCCAACTATTCTTCTCTTCCTTCTTTTCTTTCCTTCCTTCCTCTTCTCCCTCTATTCTTTCCTTCCTCTTCCTTTTCGTCTTTTCCTTTCTTTTTCCCTTCCTTCCTTCCTTCCTTCCTTCCTTTCTTCCTCCCTTCCTTCTTTCCTTCCTCTTCTCTTCCTTCCTCACTTCCTTCTTTCCTTCCTCTTCTCTCTTTCCCTTTCTTCTTTCCTTCCGCTTCTCTTCCTTCGTTCCTTCCTATCTTCTACTCTCTTTCCCTCTCTTCTTTCCTTCATCTTTCCTTCCTTTCTTTCCTTTCTTCTTCTCTTCCTTCCTTCTTCTCTCTCCCCTTCTCCTTTTCTTTTCTTCCTTCCTCTCTTTCTTCCTCCTTCTCTTTCCTTCTCTCTCCCTTCTCTCTCTTTCCCACTATCCACCAACTAGATCTTCTTCCTTCCTTTTTCTCTCTTTCTTACTTACTTTTCTCTTCTGCTCAATCTCCCTCTCTTCCTCCTTCCTTCCAACTATTGATTTGCCATGTTTTTCTTCCATTCACCTCTTTTTTAATTTACCTCCTTCCTTCCCTCTCTCCCTTCCTCCTTCTGTAATGTGGTGCAACACCCATGACCTCAGCACCCAGCTATGGCAGATGTGACCAACAGAGAGAAGTCAAAAGTCAGTCACCATAAAAGGTATTTTGAAAAATGGATAAAATCTTGTTCGGTGGCTAGAGGGAGTCATGTGAGACTTGCGAGATTCTAAAATCCCTTGGTACCAAGGTAGCAATGGCAGATGTGACCAACAGAGAGAAGTCAAAAGTCAGTCACCATAAAAGGTATTTTGAAAAATGGATAAAATCTTCTTCAGTGGCAAGAGGGAGTCATGTGAGACTTGCGAGATTCTAAAATCTCTTGGTAGCAAGGTAGCAAAGAATTAAGACATATTTAAGGTGGGGGTCAGTGAAATCACTCCTCTCCCACAGTAGTGTTGGGAATTGATTTATAAAAAAACCCAGATCTCTCCATCAACTAAGAAAATCACTTAGTATTTCTTCCTTCTCAATAGTTTAAAAATGCAGCATCAGAAATAAAACAGGAGTGTTTTTTGTGAAAAATGTGTTTGTCTTTCCTTTTAGCAGTTGGGGGTCAAGTGACAACCTTTGAGACCCCCACAATATAACACTTCTCTTCCTCCCTTTGGGCCTTCCTAGTGTTCATGTTCAGTTTCAGTGATTTAAATCACCTTGTCCCAAGGGGCTGTCCCCCAGACATTACTTGCTATTCAGGGCTAAGCTCTTGGCTTGGCGCCAGAGGCCTTTACTAAAAGAAATGCTGATGGGATCAAGTATTTTTTGTGACCGCTGCACATGAGTCTCAATGCATGCATGGTTACCCACATTAAAATGACCTTGTCTCAAATCCTACCTGATAGGAGGTCGGATAGATATCTCTTCTTTCTTTTTTTCCTTCTTTTTTCTGGTCGTTTTCTGGTCTTTTTTTCTTCTTTCACTCTCTTCCTTTCGGATAGATATCTCTTCTTTCTTTTTTTCCTTCTTTTTTCTGGTCGTTTTCTGGTCTTTTTTTCTTCTTTCACTCTCTTCCTTTCTTTTATTTCTTCTTTTCTTCCTCTTCATTCCCA
>CAUZXS010001757.1:52500-111094 GCA_963585895.1 Sepioteuthis lessoniana | reverse complement strand
ATACTCCTGTGGACCCCTTCACATGGATGAGCAAAAGCAGGACGACCAGCTAGAACCTATATACAACAGATCTGTGCCGATATAGGATGTAAACTTTGAAGACCTACCGGGAGCGATGGACGATAGAGACGGATGGCGAGGGAGAGTCAGGGAGATCCGTGCTGACGGTACGACATGATGATGATGATAGTCAACTGGCAATATTATTGGTTCAACAGGATATGAGGTTTCTTTTAAAGGTGTGTTTTAATATCTTTAGTGAGGCCCTTCCTTTTCTTCTGACTGGAGACGTGTTTTCCAAAAAGAAGGGAAGTTTCCTATCTTTGGCTCATAGCCTACTACCAAAGTTCCCCGGCAACGACACAAAACTGCATTTGATGGCGAGGCTTCAGTTCCAGGGCTCTCGGGAGTCTTTAGTACTTCTTCATTATCATTACTCCCATGTTTCCTTTGGTCCGGATAGGTAATATCTGTTAGAGTCCAGTCTAAAAGTAAAAAAAATGTATTGAAAATTATTCGTATTAGACAGGAATACGTGAACCGTTATTGTGTCCAAACAAATATTTTGATTATATTTGACCTGGTCGGATGGGGCTGCAGAATACACCGACTGCTTTTCTGCAGACTCCCCCAACGAATGTCTAAGATATGACACTAAACAATCTGATGGTATGGCTGCACTAATGCTGGAACTTTGGGGAATGCAGAGTACCCCTTTATTTTCATCAATCCCAAGTCCACTCAAGCTCGGCCTGGTAGCGCCTGATAGGGTCTTATCTATGGGTTAAATAGAACTAAACTGTGTATTTATGCTAAACTGAATTGTGTACAGATTTTTTTTTTTTTACATTTAACTGAGTGTAAATAAAAAATGTTCTAATGCTAAACTAAATTTTTAAAAATAGAATTCTTTTTGACATTTAAACTGCGTACTTATGTTAAACTTTATTGTTTGAAATATAACTGTTTATATGTATGAAATGGATTTGGCATTCAATATGATTATACGTGGTGCATGCGATAAGTTTCCAGATTTTTTTCGTATAGGAATTTTTATTGATAGTGCACACATGAAACTCTATTCCCCTTCGAAGTAATATCCTCCAGCTGCAATGTTGTACCGTTCCAACAACTTCTGGAAGGCGCCATGGACGTCCTCTTGAGTGAGCGTGTCAATGACCTTCGTCACAGCCTCTTTCATCGCCTTAATTGTCTCATGACGACAGCCTCTGAGCTTAGGAAATAACCAAAAGTTACAGGGAGAAAGGTCTGGACTATAGGAAGGCTGAGAAAGTGTCTTGATACCCATTTGGGTCAAACAGTCTGTGACAAGGATGGAGTTGTTGACTGGTGTATTGTCCTGATAAAAATGCCACTGACCCGATTTGAAGAGTACTGGCCTCTTCCCTAGGAATCTCTTCCTGAACTCCCTTAAAACCTCAACATAGTAACCCTAACCCTTTGGCCAACCAACTGTGGTGTATTGACTTACTCCTCCCACACCTCTCTCATCATCCCTTACCGATTCCCTGCCTTCCTTGAATCTCTCATGCCACTCAAAAACTGATGCTCGATTCATGCAAGATGGTCGAAAAGCATTCCATACGTTTCTGTGGCATTTTTTCCAAATTTAAAACAGAATTTTATTGCATATCGTTCTTCTAAAGTGTCCTCACGTCCAGATTGCATTTTTGAAATTCACCAGCTGTGACAATCAGGCTTTAGTAGGGTGTATTCCAATTGCTGTTGTAGCTGTTTATTTGAACGTGAAATCATAAAAATTAGTCAGTCATCTCATAAGATGTATAGCAATAACATACTGAATTCTCAAGAGTCTACGACAATTTTAAATGCCCGTACGAAAAAAAAATCTAGAAACTTATCGTATGCACCCCGTATTACTCCTAGTGACTTTTTCATATCAGTGTTAACTGACGGTCTTTCATTGGAGTCTGAGTGACAGCAAATCTCCTCACGTCTCCAGAACTCTTTTTTGTACTCTAAACAATGCTTTAATTTCTCCTAGCATTTGGGGATCGTCCCAAGCGCAACAATTACAACTGGTATCATCGTTGCGTTCATGTTTCATAGCCTTTTCAGTTTCTGACAAGGTTTAAATATTTGTCTTTCTTTTCGTTTTCTCTGTGGTCATCTTAGATGGCAAAGTTCACTAAATAAGTTCTTTTTTAACGCTAGGTTTGGTTTTCGGGCCGTCCAAATAAGACAAACAATGAGTGTGGAACACAGCTGGAGAAACAAGGACGTACTCATTAGTAACGTTCTTCTATGGTCACCCTACATATAGACGTGCCAGTGTTGACTGTCCAAGCAGAACATACCTACCATAACTGTTTACGGACACGGGATGTAGTTTAGAAGACCTGCCAGGCGTGATAGATGATAGTAGGGACGAATGGCGAGAGACAGTCAATGAAATCCATGCTAGCTGCGCGACTTGATGATATATATATATATATAAAACAAAGAAGGTGCTCGATGTGTAATACTTATTGTCGTAGGAAATGGACTCGGCGACACGAGTTCAAATTCTAGACGAGACTGATTACATTTCACATAGCACTAATAACCTTGGGAAAGGTATGATTCCAATTATTCTCCCTCCAGCTATGGGTAAATAGTAGGGCAGACTGAGTTCTTCAGCTTTGGTGAGGCAACTAGTCTAGGAGAAGGAAAACTCTGAATTCAAACCTGTTAAACTCCGCTTAAAAATTGACCTTGTGTCATATCCTGCCCGAGCGAAGGGGTTGGTAAATATATATATATAACAACGAAATTACATGTTTTTTATTATTGGGCTAATGAGTAGAGTGTTCGCCAATGGTCTGGGAGACATGTGATTCAATCCCAGGTCGAGTCATACCAAAGACTAAAAAAATGGTACATGATGCCACCTTGCTTAATACTCTGCAGTATAAGGTAGGGATCAAGGGTAAAGTGGAACAATTCAGGGAGTAGCGTCCTCTACTTCACCTTGGTGTAGTAGCTATTGAAAAGGGAACTTTCAGGTCACCCTCGACGAAGGTCGCCAACTTTTTTACTTATAGGTAAATACTGTTTCAGTTGCTATTGAGTTTGAACACATCTCGTATATATACCCTCTGATTAAAGTTATTAAGAAAATCACATAAAAGTCAATAATTCGAATTTGTTAAGGAAAAATTCTCAAATTTTAAACAATCAATTTTGATGTCAAAACAAAATTTGAGTTAAGATTTAAGGTAGTATCAATATGTTTTATTGAAATTATTCAATGTATTCTAAAAAAAAATCTGCCGTCTGTAGTTGGCTGGTTGGTTGGGTTTTATGGCATATCAACATTTGGAGGTTATTAAACGCTAAATTAATTTTTATCAAAATAGTCAGTTCTATTTCAAACAATTCAGTTTAGTATGAGTACACAGTTTAATTGTCTAAAACATTTCTATTTCAAGTTATTTGGTTTACTCAAACAGTTCTAATTCAGCTAATTCAGTTTAGTACAAGAACAGATATAGTTTACACACAGTTAAATGTCAAAACAATCTCAAAAACAGTTCCATTTCAAATAATTCAGTTTAGCAGAAGCACGCAGTTTAAATGTAAGTACAGTTTATTTGCCAAAATGTCTATTTCAAGCTATTCAGTTTAGTCCAACAATTCTAATTCAAACAATTTAGTTTAGCATAAGTATGCATTTAGTTCCACTTAATCCATAGACAGGGCCTTATCAGGTACTACCATTCCGGGCCAGAGTGGACCTGGGAGCAATGGCAATGAAGCGGTACTCTACATTTCCCAAAGCTCCAGCATTACTGGAATATCACTATCAGATTGTTTAGTGTCATATCCAGGACTCTCATTGGTGGGGGAGGTCTTACCCCTCTGCAGAGATTCAGTCGGTGTATTCTACAGCTTCGGCCTGTAGTTATTACGCTAAACCAATAAATCATATTTCATTTCAATAAAAAGTTTTTAAAAAAGTCATTCAAACTGGATCAACACCTTTAATAAAAGTAATAAACATATATAATATGTCATTGAATCCTTTAGATTTTAAGATATTAATTAATCCTTAGATGATCTGTTTGTATCTTTATAATTATTAATGTTAGATTTGAATTCTTGAAAGCATAGTAAATTACGTATTACATTCCCAAGTGAGACTCTACTTTTTAAGCTCCGGTAAATATGGAGTCATGTTTCCATTACCATTACTCTCAGATCCACTTTGGTCCGGAGTCGTTGTACCTGTGACCCTGACTGTATCCACCCCTCTGCTGAGAGGTAAGACCTCCTTAAAAAACAAGGGGTGTTTAAAGTATGGCATCAAACTTTATCTGATGGTGTGTCTCCTGTTCTGGAAATCTAGGGAGTATGGAGCTACCCCTTCATTACCATTACCCCCAGGTTAACTCTGCTAGGATCCTATGGGTCAAGTAGATCTGTTTGAAAATTATTTCTATAAGATACGAATACTTGAAACTATATATAAGTGTATGCAAATTACCAAGTGCCTAAAGCATATTGGAATGCTTCCTTATCTATCTATCTATCTATCTATCTATCTATCTATCAAATCTTTCTTTCTTTCTTTCTTTCTTTCTTTCTTTAATTGAAGGTTTGTTTTATTTCTACAAAGTTTCTTTTTTTATGAATTTTCTTTTCTTTTCTATCTATCCGTCTATCTATCAATAAATCTATCTGAGAACTTGCCATTTAATTTCTTGACCCAATTGTTGCTTTTATCAGTCTATTTATCCAGCTATGTGTGCATTTTTCTATCAAACTGGTTGGGTTTGGTTTCTTTGTGTTGTATCGTAGTAAGAAAGAGATACACAGTGAAATACAGTTAACTATTTTTTTTAACTGAAGTGGAACAGTTCAATAAATATTATAAGTCTCGCACTGTTGGTGTTACGTCCGAAGTTGGTCTCACTACCGACAGAGATCTTTCAGTAGTCACAGTGCTTAAGAAACACGACGTCTTTTATTCTCCCGAGATACAGGAAGTCATGTGGTACGAGCCAATATACAACACTTTGTTTAATGGCTTCTCAACCTTTGTGGGTTATTTAATGCCAAAGCTATCTTTGTAGAACAGTAGTTGCACTTTTTAACCCACCGCATGGTATTTGTCAAAAAGTGAACGTAATCCTATTTACCAACCCCTTCGCTCGGGCAGGATATGACACAAGGTCAATTTTTTAAGCGGTGTTTAACAGGTTTGAATTCAGAGTTTTCCTTCTCCTAGACTAGTTGCCTCACCAAGGCTGAAGAACCCAGTCTGTCCTACTATTTACCCATAGGTGGAGGGAGAATAATTGAATTCATACCTTTCCCAAGGGTATTAGTGCTATGTGAAATGCAATCATTCTCGTCCAGGATTTGAACTCGAGTTGCCGTGTCCATTTCCTACGACGATAACCATTACACCACGGGCACGTAATAGCGCGATTGGAGTTCGAACTCGCTCATTACGATGTTTCAGTTCAGTCAGTTTACTACAACGCCACGGGGACTCCCTCCTTTTTGAACCCCCCACCAAAAAACAAGTATTTAAAACCTCGTTCAATTTAAAGTGCATGATTTTTTTAAAAGCTTTCTCTTTAGAATTATAAGTCCACTCTCTAAAACATCGTTCCCTATAAAACAAACGATCTTTAATAGGTTTTTCTTTACAACTACAAGAACAACAACAACAACAACAATCACAACAACAACAACAACAACGATCACAACACCACCAACAACAACAAACTGTATTTAAATCATCCTCCTAAATATAACTTATCCTACGAGTGAAAACTTGAGCAGTTAAACTATCTTACTATAGAAAACAAATAATCTTTAAAGGGCCGCTCTTTAAAAAAAAAAGTCACTATAAGAACATTCTCCTAATAAAACAAAATTAGAATAACATATCTATGTTTTACTCTTGCCCTTCTTATTCGTAAGAAGCATGAAAAAAATGAAGGTTTTAGTCTCCACTGTATTTACTCACGTGTCCTTTCGATGATCTTCGGTAAGCAGTCCCGGAGTGAAGGCGACGAAGAAAGAACACAGGGGCACTTGGGTAATAGAAGGCAGTGGGTAAGAATTGCAACGTCTCAGTCGGACTGGCAATTTGATGGGGGCCAGGAGGATTCGGTAAGCGGTAAGTAAATATCTATCTATCTATCTATCTATCTATCTATCTTCATGCCAACAAATTCTTTCTTTCTTTCTTTCTTTCTTTCTTTCTTTCTTTCTTTCTTTCTTTCTTTAATTTAAAGTTTGTTTTATTTCTACAACGTTTCTTTTTTATCTATCTATCTATCTATCTATCTATCTATCTTCATGCCAACAAATTCTTTCTTTCTTTCTTTCTTTCTTTCTTTCTTTCTTTCTTTCTTTAATTTAAAGTTTGTTTTATTTCTACAACGTTTCTTTTTTATCTATCTATCTATCTATCTATCTATCTATCTATCTATCTATCTATCTATCTATCTATCTATCTTTCTTTCTTTCTTTAATTGAAGGTTTGTTTTATATCTACAAAGTTTCTTTTTTTATGAATTTTCTTTTCTTTTCTATCTATCCGTCTATCTATCAATCAATCTATCTGAGAACTTGCCATTTAATTTCTTGACCCAATTGTTGCTTTTATCAGTCTATTTATCCAGCTATGTGTGCATTTTTCTATTTTAAGCTTTCTCTGTCTGTCAAAGTCTGTTCACATGGAGGTCGTTTATATAAATGTATTTGGATCTATCTATCTATCTATCTATCTATCTATCTATCTAACAAAACCAGTTTTCCTCAACAGGGCAAACAGAGAGCTGAAATATTGAACTCATTGTCTAAGTTATTCACTCAGTTGGTTTACTTTTTCTTTCTTTCTTTCTTTCTTTCTTTCTTTCTTTCTTTCTTTCTTTGGATCTCTTTCTCTCTCTATTTAGAAAATTCTTCCTATCTATCTATCTATCTATCTATCTATCTATCTATCTTAGTTTGGTTGATATGCTATTGAACAAAGAAACAGAAAAGGAAACTATCTTAGTCTCGTCAAGACATATCGCAGACATTTTTTATATAATTGCCTGTATTCCGTGATTCTACACTCATTCATTTATGTTCTCTCCTTTTTTTGTATACTATTCTATCTTCTTTCTTTCTTTCTTTCTTTCTTTCTTTCTTTCTTTCTTTCTTTCAAAAAAACATATTTCTCCCGATTTGTCTTCGCTTCCTTTTTCTCTGTACCCATGGAGAAATCTGACCATGTTAGAACACAGATATCCGTATGCAGAAAGCCAAAACAAAGTTGAACGAATTAAATCGACACAAAATTGCAAATGTCACGACTAAAAGGATAAATTATCTAATAATAGAATAGACCACATTGATTCAGAGGAATGCAAAAATAAACGTGAGTGGACGGGAACGTTCATACTGTGAGAACTGTGCAAGCAACTGAATATAACCATGCAAGAAGGTCTATTTACAAACTATTCGAAAAAAAAATATGAAAGAAATGAGGAAAATCTATTAAATGAAGTATCCGTCAACTCGTGGCAAAAGTTTGGAACATATTCATCGAAAGACTGCTAGAAAAATGAAAAAAAAAACAAAAAAAACAAACAAAAAAACAAAACAACAACAAACAAAACTATTAGTTAATTTATCTTAAACAAATGTTTATTTCATTAATAATCTTAATTAGCATTATCTTTCATCTTCCTTGTTTTTTTTTTCTTGCAATCATTATCATTAGTGATTTTGACTAGTATCATCTTTCATCTTCCGAATTTTGGTTGCTTTTTATTGCAATTATTAATACTTTTATCCTTCATCCTCTTAATTCTATAAGGTTTTCATCACAATCATTATAATTAATAATTTTGACTAGTATTGTCCTTCTTCTTCCTTATTCAATTGGGTTTTTATCACAATCATTATCATTCGCAATTATGACTTGTATAATCCTTTATCTTCCTTATTCTATGGGCTTTTTATCACCAGTATTATCATAAATAATAGTGACTAGTATTATTTTTCATCTTGCTAATTCTATTGGCTTTTTATCCTTATAATCATCATTAATAATTGTGGCTAGTATTATCCTTCATCTTCCCAATTCTAGTTTTATTATCACAACTAAAACGGCCGCTCTATCTTTAGAATTCGCCGACTGAATGCACTGCCGAGAAAATCCCTCTGCATTAAGGAATATAAGAAAGAAAAAAAGCTGAAGAAATTGTGAAAGATGAAGGTGACACTGATACCAATCCCAATTGGAGCCATTGGAATGGTCTTCGAGAAACTTGAATAGATACTAGGAGAGGAGACTGAAGATCAAAAGAAGAGTCGAGCCTATTCGGGCCACAGCACTGTTTAAATCAGAATACTTGGAAGAGTCTTTGAGTTCTGAGTAAATTTGCTGTTTTGCCGACTTCAGAGAAAAAACACCAGTTTGAGTTAGAGTCCAAGAAGTAATATAATAACACCTCAGTTGAACAAAAAAATTAAGGAAATAAAAAAAACCAAAGGAATAAATACCTGGACGGTATTTATTGTAAGTTACTCTGAAGTGGGACAGAGACGATATAAGTCCAAGAACTGAAATCCAAGATCTGAAATCACTCGCAAAAAATTGGAGGATTTCATTGAAATTTTCATGCATATCGATGCATGAAATGTTGAGTATTTTAAAATTTGATCATAACATGCTCCACTACAAGGTCCAACTTGTTCAGGAATTGCAGCTACTTGATTATTAAGAATGTGTAAAGTGAGCAATTCGTTTTGAATAGAAAACTGATGATGGTAATCTTTTTAGATAAGCTCATAATGAGTAATGGAGCCGACTTTTGTTCAATTTGATCAGTGAATAAACAGAATTGCCAATTTTAAGGCTAAAAATACCCTAAGAAAATGTATCAACGCTCATTACATACATTTAAGTGGGTTGTATGGTGTGGATTAATTGCCTGAAAAGTAAAATTGGCGACCATAGTCGAGGGTGACCCTAAGGCTCCTTTTCGATAGCTACGACACCGAGGTGTAGGGGAGGGCGCCACTCCTTTCCCTGGATTGCTCCACATTACCCTTGATCCATACCTTATAATGCTGAGTGTTAAGCAAGGAGGCATCAGGTACCATTTTTTAAGTCTTTGCTATGACTCGACCTGGGATTGAACCCAGGTCTCCCGGGCCATTGGCGAACACTCAAATCGATAGGCCAATGTCCGGTGCCTGAAAAGTAATTGATCCTTATTTTATAGAACAAGTTAAGACAAGTTGAAACCATTAGGTGGCCAATAGAAAATTTTGGTCGAAATCTTTTTCTGCAGAACTGTTGAAAATCTCCCAGATATTTCGTTTCAACAGGATGTCACCAACCCTTCCCTTTTCCCAACCCCTACCTTATAGCAGGATGTGATACAAGAGGAATTTAACAGGTTTGAATTCAGAGTTTTCCTTCTCCTAGACCGGTTAGCGTACCAAATCTAAAGAGCCCATTCTGTCCTACTCTGTACTCATAGCCGGAGAGAAAATCATTGGATTCATGTATTTACGAAGAGTTGGCACAATGTGAAATGCAAACAGCTTTGTCCAGAATTTGAACTCGGATCACCGTATCTATTTCCTACGATACTAACCACTTCACTACGATCACCTTCAGGGAAACTGTGGCACTCCCGCACGAAATAGGAGAGTAAAATGTTTTGGAATATTTTGATAACGTGAGGAAGAATTCGGCAGCAACCGGATGCTTTTGTCGTGAATGTAACAAAATACTTGAAATTGTGAGATGCCGAGCTCACCTGACACTCTCCCAGTGCTAATCCCCAGATTTACCTTTATGGATTAGATCACGGCCTCGAAATCCACGGTGTGATCCCTACCTGACTTTGCCAGATTGCCATGATTCTCGTACCCCGAGCGAAATTTCTTTAACCATCTGGTTATTGTACTGTAATCGACTATACCTTCTCCTTTTTCACAACAAATGTTTTTGGTTTATTCCCCAGCGGCCTTATGGGCCAGTTTGAACTTGTAAAGTATAAATTCTCGAGTTAGACTATGTTGCACGTTCACCAGTGCGGCTTTCAAATCACACACGGAGTGAAGCAATGCATAACGTGTCAGCGCACCTAACATCCCGATACTACCAACCACATCGGGTTCCCATGAAGACTTGAACTTGATTTACTTTCTGCAAACAAGTTGGTAGCAAAATATCGCAAGAATTTTGGTTCACACTATAATTTAATGGAAAAATAATATAAGAAATTCAGAATTCAAATGGTTTCTTCATTTGCTTGATTTGTCTGCTTCTGAGTTCTGGGACCATTTGCGGCAACGCATATATGTTAATAGGCATCAGACAGTGGTAATTTACTTAGCTTTTTGCTTATAGGTGGCACAAGGCCATATGAATGGGAAACCAAATGAGACCCGTACTCACTCGTGTATGTTTGCTAGTAGAGCTTGCAAACCATTACGCCACCAGAGGCGCCCTAAATAGGCTTAAGACAGTGGAACAGTTTAATAATAATAATATTCAAGGTAAGATAGGACGACTGATTATAAACTTGTTTCCCCGTCTATTTCAAGAATAGTTCTGTGTATCTTACTAGGGAGACAGGTCAGCTGATTATCCCTTTGATGAGATTTCTGCTACAGAGCTTGGTTTCGAAAAGTTTTCTCCTTCATCTGAGGTACTCTATTCCTTTTTCTTTCTTCTTTTATCTCCACTTGATTGAAAGTGTCCGCTTCGAATAATTCCAAGTATTTGTAAGTTTCCTTTTCTCCGAGCGTTTTGATTCTTTCTTGATTTAGCAGTTCTATTCCTTCCGTTATATGTCTTTTTCCACTTTTCATTATTAGCATGGCATATTTTTCTAAGCCAAATTCCATTCCTATACCCTGACTGTATATTCTTATTTTTTGTATTAGAGTCTCGAAATACTTTTCATTTTTGGCAAACAACTTGATGTCGTCCATGTACATCAAGTGGTTAATCTTTTCTTGTGATTTAGTAAATTTATTGCTCCCCTGTGCATGTTCTAAGAGTGTGTTTGGGTGGCATCATTGCAGTGACAAATAGTAATGGTAAAAGGGCATTTCTCTTGCAGACACCGCATTGGGTTTTCACTTTAGCTAAAGTTTTCTCTTTCTGCTGTCCATTCCGCTTTTCAGGTTTTTTTTATCAGTTCCATGTGAACTTTGTAACTTATCTTGTACATTTTTGCCATACTATTATCCCGCTTTGTGGGATCTTGTCGTAGGTCGTTTTGGGGGTCAATCCACGCCGTTTCGTTTTGATCAACGATTATAACCATATTTACCAACCCCTCTGCTCGGACAGGATATGACACAAGGTCAATGTTTAAGCGGAGTTTAGCAGGTTTGAATTCAGAGTTTTCCTTCTCCTAGACTAGTTGCCTTACCAAGGCTGAAGAACACAGTCTGCCCTACTATTTACCCATAGCTGGAGGGAGAATAATTGGATCCATACCTTTCCCAAGGGTATTAGTGCTATGTGAAATGCAATCAGTCTCGTCTAGGATTTGAACTCGTGTTGCCGAGTCCATTTTCTTCGACGATAACCATTACACCACGGGCACGTTTATAACGAGTTGTACCCATACGTTCGTAAAGATAAACATGTTCTCAGTACTTAAAGTTTTGCTATTTTGTCCTTCCATTTGTATTCCATTATCTTATGGATACCAAAGACTACTTGTATCTTGAAGATATAAGGCTTACTAAAGGCAATAAGTAAGTAAAGTTGGCAACCTTAATCGAGGGTGATCCGAAGGCTCCCTTTTCAATAGCTACTACACCGAGGTGTAGGGATGCGCGCTACTCCATTCCCTGGATTGCTCCACTTTACCCTTGATCCTTACCTTATAGTGCTGAGTGTTAAGGAAGGTGGCATCAAGTACCATTTTTGAGTCTTTGGTATGACTCGACCTAGGATTGAACCCCGGTATCCGGGACGATTGGCGAACACTGTACTCATTAGGCCAATGGTCCGTGTCTAATCTCACAGATCGTTGCTATAGTACCCTGTTTGATCCTTACTACATTCCCGCTTAATTGAGACCTGCTTTCCGGGTAAGTTGAATTGAATAAATATCAGGGCGGACCAATTTTTACATACCTTGAACCCAGATTTTATCTCAGCCCAGTCCGTAGAATACATCGAATGCATCTCGACTGAGCGGTAAGACCCCCCTTATCAATGTCCTGGATATAACACTAAGCTATTTGATGGTGTGGCTTTAGTCCTGCAAATCTGGGGAATACGGAGTACCCTTCATTTCCATTACTCCCACGTCCGTTCTGATCCAGGGTGACTGTGCCTATGAGAGTCTCATCTATGGGTCTAATAGAACGGTTTAACCATTTACAATACTTGAAACCATTTAACTGTGGGCAAACAAACAATTGTTAAATTGAATTACTTTGGAACTATTTAGCTGTGTGCAAACGATTAGAGAATGTGGAATAGAATTACTAGTGTTAGATAGCAATACTTGAAAACATTTACTTTGTGCATGCAAATGAGACCTGGATCGTTAAAACAATTTCCCTTACAAACTATGTTTACTAATCATATATTCAACATATATATATATATATATATATATATATATAGATATAGGGTTTGCCATTAACTGACTCACAAGAATTGATATGCCGTAAAAACCAACCAACCGACCAACTCATATACAAAGCTATTTTACGATTTTACAATTTATATAGAATCAAAGCTATTTTACGATTTTTACGATTTATATAGAATCAAAGCTATTTTACGATTTTTACGATTTATATAGAATCAAAGCTATTTTACGATTTTACAATTTATATAGAATCTCTCATTCATCATCATCATCATCATCATCATGTCACGCCATCAACGCGGATATCCCAGACCCTCTCTCATCACCCCCTGCAGTCGTCCATTGCTTCCGGTAGGTCTTCAGGACTACATCCCGTATCGGCACAGAGCTGCTGTGTGTAGATTCGAGCTGGTCTTCCGGCCTTTGCTCGTCCATGTGAAGGGGTCTACCCGAGTATATATCTTATGAGCTCGTTCCTACACTTCCAGCAGTGTCTCGCATGTCTGGTTCGTCTAATTTTGATAGTTTTCATGTTGGGTTGTGGGTGGCTGTAGAGCTGCTGCTTTGTGGGGTGCTACCTTCAGGACTTGTTTAATACTGCTCACAGCATTCTTGTATTGTTGCTGTCAAGCTTTTTCTCCATACTTTTAGTTAGCATCCATGTAGTGCATCCTTATTGCAGTATCGGCACGACCGAAGAAACTGCGTTTTATTTTATCGGTCAGGTCTGACTTCCATATGACCGATAGACTCTCGTAGCCGTCCATGACTTTGCTAGTCACGTGCTGATGTCTTTCTCGGTTGATGAAACATTGCTTCCTAGGTAGGTAAACTTGTCAACTAGTTTCAAAGAGCTACCGTTTAGTGTGGTGATGTTCCTGTTTGATAAATCCCATATATTCTGTATTGTGTGCATTGACATGGAGGCCAATGCCTGCAACTGCTCGTTCCAGACTATGTAGCACGGTTTCGGCTGGGGCGAGAAGCGCTATATCATCGGCATATTCGGCATCGGTAATTGTTTTTGCGGGGTACCTTCTGCTTCTTTTCTTTGTTAGCTTGATTTTAGTTTTGATTTTATCAATAGATATTCTAAGCACGAAGTCTAGACAGATGATAAAGAAGTATGGGGACTTATCTACGAATTTCTAAATTAAAAATCAAATAATGAGAATAGTAAAATAAAATTGCAATAAATCTAACTAAACATAGAATTACACACCGATTTTTTTTCGTCATATAACGTGTAAAAGTACGTGCGATACTTTGTCCTCATCAGCCGACAACCAAGGTGATAACTCAGTTTCGGTAGTTGAGCTACCGAAACTGAGTTATTACCTTGGTTGGCGGCTGCCACTCCCGTCGCTACCAAGCAGCTTTTGCCACCGGACAGGGTAATTAAAAGAAATATATATCTATATATACGCCAGATCAACTAAAAGCAGACATTACATTTATATATATATATATATATATATATATATATATATATATATATATATATATATATATAATCAAGTGGTGCCGATTGAACAGTTTCCTTTAACTGTCTCTAGTCATCCGTTTCTATCGAGTAAATGCACAGAGCTGATGAAAATAATGTTCGATTGTATTTTATAGTATATTAATCCTTGTGGGTTATTCTATGGATGGGTTGTTATATTCACACACACACACACACACACACACACACACATATATATATATATATATATATATTGTATAAGCAAATAGTTTTTAGGTATCATTTTTCAAAATGAGCTGAAACTAATTTTTCTGCGCACGGTTAAATGGTTTCATGTATGACTATCCAATATTAATAATTTAGTTTATTGTTTATCATTTGTTTGAACATAGTTAAATGGTTTCTAGTATCACCTTTAAGATAGTGTAGTTGGATGTTTGTCACAAAAGCTATGAAATTGAATTATCAGCCGATTGATCGGATCGGGTCTCTCCGACTAGTCTAGTCTTTTCTTGGTAGAGTGTCGCAAGTAACATAACCACCCAGCCACCTGGATGGTTAATGCGTTAGACTGCAGAATCGTAGAAAGTGAGTTCGGACACCAGTCGCATTATTGCGTTCACTTTCAGACAAATACCCTTTGGAAAGATTAGGGTTAAATAGAACTAACGGCATGAACTGAACTGTTTGATTAAACTGAATAGCTTGAAATGAAAATGTTTTTGACAAATAAACTGCACTTACATTTAAACTGCGTGTTTATGCTAAACTGAATTGTTTGAAATTGAACTGTTTTTGACATTGAAACTGAACGTACACTTAACTGAATTGTTATATTTAGAACAGTTTTGACATTTTACTGTGTAAACAAAATCTGTTCTTACAATAAATTGAATTAGCTGAATTAGAACTGTTTGAATTAACTGAATAGTTTGAAATAGAAATTTTTTGACAGTTAAACTGTGTACTCATGCTAAACTGAATTGTTTGAAATAGAACTGATTATTCTCTTAAAAATGGATTTGGCCTTAAATAACCTACAAAGGTTGATATGCCATAAAACCAACCAGCTAGAAGTAAGGGCACCTTGAGTGGTGTAATGGTTAGCAAGCTAAACTAGCAAACCTACACGAGCGAGTTCAAGTCTTATTGGGCGCCCCATTCATGCGGCCTTGTGCCACATCTAAGCAAAAAGCTTAGTAAATTACTACTTATTTCAGAAAGGGTACCTCTGGTGGTGTAACGGTTAGCAAGCTAGACTAGCAAACCTACACGAGTGAGTTCGAGTCTCATTGTGCGCCCCATTCATTTGGCCTTGTGCCACATCGAAGCAAAGAGCTTTGTAAATTACTACTACTTATTTCAGAAGTAAACTGGTTCATCGCCTCTTAACTTTGGTAATCTGGTGAGAAGTAATATTTTCAGTGATGGAGTCCCGGTGTGGTAGTGGTTAATGCACTGGACTGCGATATTGTAGTCAAAACGTTCGATCTCCAGTTACATTATTATATTTATATTCACATTAATACCCTTGGGAAAGGTACGAAGTCACATTTTCTCCACCAGCGAATTAGCATCACTACTGTCGTTCTATAACAATGGCTTTGGCTTTAAATAACCTACGAAGGTTGATATACAGTTAAACATAGAAACCAATGCAAATAACCAGCGTTATTTGACCGTAAGTCTAATATGTGCATTTACTCAGGTACGGGATGTGACACAATTTTTAAGTGGAGTTTAACAGGTTTGAATTCAGAGTTTTCCTTCTCCTAGACCAGTTGCCATACCAAGCTCAGCTTGCCCTACTATTTATCCATAGCTGGAGAGGAAATAGATTCATGCATTTCCCAAGGGTATTAGCTCTATGTGAAATGCAAAAAGCCTCATCTGGGATTTGAACACGTGTCGCCGAGTCCATTTCCTACGACGACGACTATTGCACTAAGGAATACTTCCAGACAAGTTTAATATATGATTACGTTGATCAGCAAATTATTGCTTCCGAGGTGAAAATGTGTTTTAGATTAAATCGAATAAGTTGGTGCGCTGACACGTTGTGCATCGCTTCAATCCGTGTGTGATTTGAAAGCTGCACAGATGAACATGTAACATAGTCTAATTTGGGAACATGCCTTACGGGTTCAAAGTGGGCCATAACGCTGCCGGAGCAACTTTGGTGGTGTAATGGTTAGCAAGCTTGACTAGCAAACCTGCACGAGTGAGTTCGAGTCTCATTAGGTGCCCCATTCATTCGGCCTTGTGCTACATCGAAGGAAAGAGCTTCGTAAATTACCATAATGCCGCCGAGGAAGAAACCAAAAACACTGGTTGGTTGGTTGGTTGGATGCTTTGTTTTACGGCATATCAATCCTTTTCGGGTTATTTAACGCCGAATTAAATTTCAATCAATCCAGTTTAGTATAAGTATAGTTTTTGTTTACAAACAGTTATATGACAAAACAGTTATATTTCAAACAATTCAGTTTAGTATAAGTACATATTTTACTTCTATTTAAAAAAATAACATTCCGGTGTCAAACAGTTCAGTTTAGCTTAAGTACGCAGTTTCAATGTCAAAAACTGTCCTATTTCAAGCAATTCCTTTTAGCATATGTACACAGTTTAGTTCTATTTGACCCATAGATAGGACTCTTTCAAATGTTACCACTCCGGGTCAGAGTAGATCTGAGAGCGACGGCAATAAATGGGTACGCTGCATTCCCCAAAGTTCCAGCAGAACTGGAACCTCTCCATGAGATCGTTTAGTGTCATATACAGGACACTCATTGGGGGGGGGGTAGTCTTAGCCCTCAGCAGAGAAGCAGTCGGTGTATACTACAGCCCCAGCCGACTGGACAAAACCTTTTTTGTGCAAAAGTTGAGGTTCAGTTGATTACACTACAGTAACCAGATGTTTAAAGAAATTTCGCTTGGCTTTCAAGAACCTTGACGATCATGCAAGGACAGAAAGGGTTAAAGCCGTGGATTCCGAGTCTATGTTAGAGGCAAATTCATTGGGCCATACGAAGAATATCAGGCATCTTACACTCCAGAATTTTTTGTCATCTTCATGACCTCGGCGGTAAAAGTATTTGGAACTGCCAAATTGTCCTTCATGTTACCAAGATATCACAAAATCTTTCATCTATCTTAGTATGTGGTTTCTTCGGAATCATTTCTAAGATTCATCTGTACATCAAATCTAAAAAGTAAAGTGGGTGACCATAGTTGAGGGCAACCTGACTCTTCACTTTTCAATAGCTACTACACCGAAGTGTAGGGAAGGGTGCTACTCCTTTCTTTGTATTGTTCCACTCAACCCTTGATACGTACCTAATGCTTAGTGTTAAGCAAGAAGGTATCAAGAACCACTTTTAGAGTCTTTCGTATCACTCGACGTGGGACTGAATCCCGGTCTCCTGGGCCATTAGGCGAACACCCAACTCACTAGGTCAATGGGCCGGTTGTACTTAACGCTTAATCCATAAGTTGAATATATATTTTTTCTTTTGATTGATTGATTGATTTTACCGGCATGTCAACCTGTCTAGGGTTTTTTTTATGCATAGAGATTAGGGAATCACATTTATAACACGCTCATATTTACATTTTTTGTCTAGTTGTTTCTTTAGATTGATTGATTTTAACGGCATGTCAACCCCACATTTTTTAAAAACTTCTACGATAAAATATAATTAGTTCCCCCAAAACCAAACACACACACACACACACACACACACACACACACACACATATATATATATATATATAAATATATATATATATATATATATATATGGGATGATGATAGTTTTAGATTTCTTAATGGCACAAGTGGTTAGTGTTTGAGTCCATTTAAGATTTCTAATATTGATTTGAAAACCTGACAGGTATACACAACCTGGAAGATTGTATTTAATTGATCTTCTTACTTTAAATTTTATGCCTAGAGGTAAGGGAATCGCGTTCATTGCACGTTCATATTTACATTTTTTGCTTTGTTGTTTCTAAAGATTGATTTCAACGGCATGTCACACTGTTTAGGGTTATTTTATGCCTAGAGGTTAGGGAATCCCATTTATTACACGTTCCTATTTACATTTTTTGTCTTGTTGTTTCTAACGAAGTTTTCTTTATGCATTCGATCCTATCGAATACGAATAATTTTTCAAAAGATCTATTTGAACCAAATAGGTGCAACCACTCCGGGTCAGAGTGGACCTGATAGTAATGCCAATGAACGTGTACTCTCCACTTCCCAGATCTCTAGAACGGAAGCCTCAACCTTCAGATGCAGTTTAGTGTCATACACAGGATACCCTTTTTTTTTGGTGTTTGAAGGGGTCTTACCTCTTGGCGGGAGATAGAGTCTGGAGAGATTGTAAACGTCGCGGACTGGGCGAATGTTGCTTTCGTGTATCGCAATATGTACTGGTGTTACCACTCTTGGTCAGAGTGGACCTGGGAGTAATGGCAATGAAGGTGTACTCCACACTCCCCAGATCTCCAGGACTGGAGACTCACCACAAGATGCAGTTTAGTGTCATACCCTGGGCACTCCCTTTGGGTGGTGTCTTACCCTTCTGCAAGGGATACAGTCAGTGTATTCTCAACTTTGATGCCAAGGTTGGTTAAGAATTGGAAGAAATTTGTTCAATCCTTTTGTATATCACAATTTGTACCTATAAACGAAAATCGACGCATAAAAGTTGGTAATTTAAAAGATTATTTTGTATTATTTTATTTTTGTGGGGCGGAGGGGTCTTAACACCACTTTAGAGATACAGTCGCTGTATTCTACGCTCTGCATAAAGGACTGATAATTTAAAAAAAAATTATTTATTTAAGAATTTATGTCACGTCTCTTCCGCATGGTGTTTAGACACCCCACGTGACACCATGGTTATAATACCCAACATGGCGTTCGAACACCCCACGTGATATCATGTTTATAACGTACAGAAAAAATTTGAACATCCAACATCGTGTTCATTTAAAAATTATAAAAAGTCTCTGACGATGAAGTTTTTACTTTGAAATTAGTTACACGCAAATAATTATTATTTTGCATTGAAATTGCCCTCTAAACTAATACAATAAACATAAAAACAATAAAACATAAAATGGCGGCAAAAAGTTCTCTGCAGTTGGCTAAGTGTATAGCGAACATAAACTTGCTTAGTCAGTGCCCGTGGTGTAATGGTTATCGTCGTAGGAAATGGACACTGTGACACGAGTTCAAATCCTGGACGAGACTGATTGCATTTCACATAGCACTAATACCCTTGGGAAAGCTATGAATCCAATTATTCTCCGTCCAGGTATGGGTAAATAGTAGGACAGACTGATTTCTTCAGCTTTGGTGAGGCAACTAGTCTAGGAGAAGGAAAACTCTGAATTCAAACCTGTTAAACTCCGCTTAAAAATTGACCTTGTGTCATATCCTGTCCAAGCGGAGGGGTTGGGTAAGTATGGTAAACTTGCTGAGCCGGGATGCGAACTTTGGTTGCTGAGTTTTGATATTTCTTGACAAACCGTTACATTATCTTGCATATCCGTGAAGAGCAGCGGTCGAGAACAAACAAACGCCGGGTGGGATTGGGGCTGGTTTGGAAATCGGGGGTGGGGTTCCCAGGTGTGGAAAGACTGATAAAAACCATTGCAGTCAAGATGGGTTTTCAGGAATGTATTCAGTATGATAGCAGAGTCAAGAGTCGGTTATTATCGATCAAGTCTATATGCCTGTGTTTATCTGGGAGACACAGGAAGAAAGGAGAGTTGGAGAAGGTAGTTGGAGGGAGAAAGAGGAGGAGAAGAGGGAGGAGGTGGAAGGAGAAGGCGGGAAATATGATAAAGTGCCTGAAACGTACACGCCATTCCACAGACTAGGCAGATAGTTTCTTAACTCAGCACCCACCTCCAAAATACAACAAAAATTCTTAAAGACAAGGGTCAAGAAAACACTATCCTATCGTTAATAATTTTTTACAGATGCTATTTAATTGCAAGAATAAATAAAGACAATTTAACAAATATATTTGGTTTAGGTTTAGTTGGTTGGTTATTTGGGTTTTTATGGCATATCAACCTTTGTAGGTTATTTAACGCCAAATTAATTTTTATGAAAATAGTTCTATTTCAAATAATTCAGTTTAGGATAAGTACGCAGTTTAAAAGTAAGAACAGTTTAATTGTGAAAAACATTTCTATTTCAAGCTCTTCAGTTTAGTCGAGAAGTTCTAATTCAGCTAATTCAGTTTAGTATAAGTACGGATTTTGTTTACACACAGTTAAATGTCAAAACAGTTCTATATTAAGCAAATCAGTTTAGTACAGTTTCAATGTCAAAAACAGTTCCATTTCAAATAATTCAGTTTAGCATAAGCACGCAGTTTAAATGTAAGTACGGTTTAATTGTCAAAAACATTTCTATTTCAAGCAATTCAGTTTAGTCAAACAATTCAGTTTAACATTAGTAAACAGTTTAGATATCAAAACTGTTCTATTGCGCGCAATTCAGTTTAGCATAAATACGCAGTTTAAATGCAAAAAAACAGATACGTCAAGAAACCACGGTTTAGTTCTATTTAACCTAATCAGCTGCTACCAATTCGGGCCAGAGTGGACCTGGGAGTGATGGCAATGAAAGAGTACTCCGCATTCCCCAAAGCTCCATCATTACTGGAACCTCACCATCAGATTTTTTAGTGTCATATACCAGTATTTTACCCCTCTGCAGAGAAGCAGCTTGTCTATTAAACAGCCCCAGCCGACTGGGTAAGGTTTAGGCTTAGGGTTAGAATTGATTTGCTATGGCTTATTTGCTTAACGGCATATCAATTTCTTATGGGTAATTTAATGCTGAAATTTGATGCAAAGTATAACTCAATTATATGGTCTCAAGTATTTTTTATTTAATACTAATAATTTTCACACAGGTATTTCGTAACAAGTATTCCTTATAATAACAATTTACTCTGTTATATGGTTTTGTTTTTTATAATGTTCGACAGGGTTATTTGATTGATGAGTAGAGTGTTCGCTAATGGTCCAGGAGATCAGGGTTCAATCTATATATGATTTCTTGGAGGTTATTAAATATTTATAGATATGAAATACAAATAAATAGTTTGTATGTAAGTTTTTTAAACGGGTCAGAGCACAAAATCTAATGAAGTATCAGTCATTTGTTTGCACACAGTTGAAAGGTTATATATGATTTCTGAGAGAATAGTTTATAGGTAATCTTACTTTTAAATGGGTTAGAGCCAATTTTTTGGCACACAATCAAATGGTTTCAGGTATTACTATCAAACACTAATAAATCTATTCAATATTTATCATTTGTTTGGTCACAGTGAAGTGGTCTCAGGTATTGCTATCTAACATAAATAATTCTATCCAAGATTATAAAATATTCCAAGTATTACTATGTAATATCAATAATTCAATTTTCACAACGTGTAGGAGTATCAACCTGCCCCGTTGTTATATATGTATATATATATATATATATCGTATAACCAGGATATAAGAGACCCGGATATAAGAGATTTTCTCTAGTCCCAAATTAGAGCCTGTATTACCGAAACAAAATAGACCAAATCCGGATATAAGATACCTTTTCTCCGGTCCCGACAACTCTCTAATAACCGGGTTACAATATATATATATATATATATATATATATATATATATATATATATATATATATATATACACACACACACACACACACACACAGAGTGTAACCCCGATATAAGAGAGTTGCCGGGACCGGAGAAGAAGTCTCTCATATCCGGGTTTGGTCTATTTTATATATATTAACACAGGCTCTAATTTGGGACCAGAGAAAATCTCTCTGGGTTACACTGTATATACAAATGAGTAGGGCAGGTTGATTTTGCAATGGTGGTATTGTGCTAAAATTGAAAGTTGAAGTTTGAAATAATGAATAATAACACAAAATATTTTTTTTCTTAATCATTCTTGTTTAAGAAAATGAGTTTTAAGGTTCAAAATTGGAGCATTGGAATGTCATTCCGGTGATCAATGAAATATTGATTGTTGAAAAAAAATCCTGCACCCTTATGGATAACAAATGGGTAAATGTCATTTGATAAAATGATTTCCAATTGCCACATTTGCCTCACTCTCAATAAATCAAATAAAGATAAATCAAAATTACCAATAATATAAAAATATTTACTTGTATAAAGGCAAAATGTAGATTAAATATAATGTATTTAGGCTATTGGCAGCAATGAAAGATCGCTTCCTTTGTTCTTTTCCTCTTCTATGGAATTCAGGTTTTGTTATTTTTCAATGGAAGAAATTAAAATAATTTTAATTCTCATGAAACCATAAAAATGAGAGATTATTTCATTCAAATAAACAGTAGCAAAATATGGGGAGGACGTTATATCAAACCTTGTAGGCTATTAAAATCCAAATTCTGTTTATATATATATTTGATTAGTAAACACAGAGTTTGTAGATAACATTTTTAAACAAGTCAGAGTTCATTTTTCTGTACACAGTTAAATAATTTCAAGTATTGCTATCAAACACTAACAATTTGATTTATTGTCAGTCATTTGTTTGCACACAGTTGAATGATTATATATGACTTCTGAGAGAATAGTTTGTTGGTAATCTTACTTTTAAATGTACACAATTAAGTATTGCTATTGTTTGCACACAATTAAATGGTTTCGGGTATTGCTATCTAACTGAAAAAAATCTATTAAATATAGATTATTTGTTTGCACATAGTGAAGTGATTTCAAGTATTGTCATTTAATACAAATAATTCTATTCAGTATTAACCATTCATTGCACAGGGCTGAATGTTTAAACAGTTCTGCTTGGCCCTTCGATGGGACCCTAAAAGGCACTTTTATTCTGGAGCAGAATGAACCTGGAAGTAATGGTAGTGAAGGAGTACTTCATAATCCCTAGAGTTCCAGGACTAGAGCCTCACCATCGGATGCAGTTTAGTGCTATATCCAGGACAGTCATGGGAGAGGAGTTTTACCCCTCTGCAAAGATGCAGTCGGTGTGTAAGCCCCAGCTGACTGGGCTAAAAATGTTTGAGAAGACATGCACCATTTCAAACCAAGACAAACTAGCCGGTATGTAATAGCTATTAATATTTGCTTAATTTTATCCCAACACCAAAATGATATTAGTTGGAAGATTGTGTTGTGTCAGATTTCAAGTGTTAAGGGTTTATCGGACTTAAAAATTAGCATCAGAACATTTTTTGTTGCCTAGGTTTGAACATAAAATTCTTTTCTTGTTCATTTTCTCCTCTTTTTTTCCCCTTTCATCTCTCTATTTTTTCCCATTCGATCTTTCTCTCTTTCTCTCTTTCTCTTTTCCTTTTCCTTTTCCTTTACTATTTCTTTCTTTTCCATTTCGTCTTTTCTTTCCCACTCTCTCTCTTTCTTTTCCTTTTCGATCTCTTTCTCTTTTTTCCGCTTTCCATCTCTCTCTCTCTCTCTTTCTTTCTTTCTTTTTCTATCTCTGTCTCTTTTCCCTTTCCGTCTCTTTCTTTTCCCTCTCTCTTTCTTTTTCTTCTCTTTCTTTTCCATTCCTGTCTCTTTTACATTTCCATCTCTCTCTCTCTTTTCCCTTCCATCCCTCTCTCTCTTTCCCCTTCCATCGCTCTCTCTTTCCCTTCCATCGCTCTCTCTTTCCCCTTTCCATCTCTCTCTCTTTCCCCTTTCCATCTCTCTCTCTCTTTCTCTCTTTCCGCTGTCAGCTTTCCACCCCTTTCTCTTCCCGCTTTTCATCTCTCTCTCTCTCTCTCTCTCTCTCTCTCTCTTTCCACTTTCCATCCCTTTCTCTTTCTGCTTTCCATCTCTCTCTCTCTCTCTCTCTCTCTCTCTCTCTCTCTCTCCACTTTTCATCTCTTTCTATTTCCGCTTTTCATCTCTCGCTCTCTTTCCCCTTTCCATCTCTCTCTCTTTCCCCTTTTCATCTCTTTTTCCTTCACTCTCTTTCCTTTTCTTCTCTTTCTTTTCCTTTTTCATCAATTTCTTTCTTTCTGTCTTTCTTTCTTTCAAATAAGCTTCGTTAAATAATAGTTGTCTCTCGTCGTTATTATGTTGAACTCAGTCCCCACTGAGCTGAAAACAAGTTTTTTTGAAACGATTTATCTCCCCCAATTTTAGTTTTCGTTGGGAGAGCCCTGAAAAGAATCAATTATTATACAACATCGCTACGGGTTGTAAGGAAATGAGAGGATCGTTGTTATTTACTAAGCTTGCTTTAATTTAGCACATCAGCTAAGATAAGGCGCATCCGGTAAGAATCGAACTCACAAGTAATTATAATTATTCTAAAAAAGAAAGACGCACACACACATGCGCTAGCACATACACACGTACATACATATGCATTGGCCGAGTGGGTAGAGTGGTCGCCAATGGCCCGAGAGACCAGGGTTCAATCCCAGGTCGAGAAATACCAATGATTCAAAAGTCAAACTTGATACCTCCTTGCTTAACATTCAATTAATTTTCCCTATGTATACATTAATATGTATCAATTAATTTTTCATAGTCGTGATACAACGAAATGTGGATGACAATATATACGCTCCCCCATGGGGGTTGAGCACTCTGGCGATGGAATTTTCAGCTGCCCCTCGCATAATGCAAAGCTCTTCGTGCGAATTGAGCACTCTGGTATCCTGTAGGGGATGAAATGTAAACAAACGAACGCTGCTGCTGTTGCTACATAATACCTTATAATTCCCTAACCCGACGTGGTACGCTTGTTGGCCGAGCGGTCCGATACTAAGTCTAACGTAAAGTTAGACGGGTTTCGATCCCAGCTTCAAGTGTCCTGCGTGTCTAGCCACACTGAAGAGTTGTTATACAACGAAACAGTCTGTCTGTGGATGACTATATATATATATATCGATTGTTTCTCTCTCTCTCTCTCTCTATATATATATATATATATATATATATATATATATATAAATTCATATATATATCAACTGATTGTTCAAGTATATATCTATATATCTATACCTATATATCAATTGATTTTCTATATATATATATACATTTATATATATCAATTGATTATATATATATTGATTTTATTGGGGTATTTTGAAATGTTTCTGCAAAGCTGTACCATCGAATCGAACTCTGAATCCCTTTTCATCTTGATATATTTTTGTCTCACAAATTAAGCGATTTCTAAGTCTTAAATAATCTAAGATATTTCTTTAATCTTTCAGATTATAAAAACTAATTTTTTAACCAAATAAAATCCTAGAAAAGTCAATCTACGTTTCTAAATCTTATAAATAAGCGATAAAATAATCTAGTCTTCGGTTTTTCAAAAAGGATTCCACTTTATTGATTGCTCACCTTTGTTTTTATTACCTTGAACTCCGTCACTTTTCAGCATTGAAAAATTTAATTTCTCAATCCATTTAAATCCAAAATCGTTGAATGAATTCAAACAAGTAAAGTTTTATCACTTTTCTTTTGTTGATATCTGCGCTAGAAATAATAGTACAAATATAACTTTCTTTATTAGTGATTTTACGTTGCTTTGTATAAAAATAAACATTAGCGTAGTAAAAATTACTTCCCCACCATATACTGAAATACATACAGGAAGAACTTTTACACAGAACATAATATTAATTAGTTTAAAAAAAAAATACAAACTGATTTATTGAATATATGAACTATTTTCTTGTTTATCATATTTACCAACCCCTCCGCTCGGGCAGGATATGACACAAGGTCAATTTTTAAGCGGAGTTTAATAGGTTTAAATTCAGAGTTTTCCTTCTCCTAGACTAGTTGCCTCACCAAGGCTGAAGAACCCAGTCTGCCCTACTATTTACCTATAGCTGGAGGGAGAATAATTGGATTCATAACTTTCCCAAGGGTATTGGTGCTATGTGAAATGCAATCAGTCTCGTCCAGGATTTGAATTCGTGTCGCCGTGTCCATTTCCTACGACGATAACCATTACACCACGTGCACCTATTTTATTATTTATTCCATTTTGAGGAATATTAATGCATCTATAAATATTACCTTTTCTGAGCCAGATAATAAACTTTGAAACTTTTCTTTTCTGCAAACCTTTCACTCATAATAATCGTCAAAATTATTGATAAGAAGCTTCATAAGAATGGTTGATAGAGCTTCATCGAAAAGACAAGCATCTAGAATTAGTTAGATGAAGGATAATCCTAGTCAAATTTGTAGATAATTATTGACTAAATAATTAAATTTAAAAAGATGAAGGATAATGCAAGTCAAAATCGTTAATAATATTGATTGACAAAGCAAGTAGAAAAAGAAGATGGAAGATAATCCTTGACAAGTTTATTAACAAGAATGATTGACAAAACCAGTAGAATTAGGAAAATGAAGGATAATACAAGTTAAACTTCTTAATATTAATGATTGGCAAAACAACTAGAAAAAAAAATGAAGGATGATACTAATCAAAATTATTATGAATAATGACTTAAAAACTTTTAAATTATGAAGATGAAGGGTAATGATAGTAATGCCTCTTAAAAATAAGGATTGGCAAATAAAGAAATTAAATTGAATTAAATTTATAGGACAATATTTCTTTAATTCATTGCCATCACTCTGGCCCGGAGTGGTGGTATCTGATACTGTCCTATCTATAGGTTTCGAGAGTTTACTGTTTTTTGCATTTAAACTGCGTATTTATGCTTACTGAATTGTTTAAGATAGAACTGTTTTGACATTTAAACTGCGTATTTATGATAAACTGAATTAGCAAAAATATAACTGTTTTTACATTTAACTATGTGTATGGCCCAGTCGGCTGGGTTGTAGAATACACCGATTGCTCCTCTACAGAGGAGTAAGACTCTCCTAACAAGTGTCCTAGATATGACACTAAACAATCTGATCGTGAGGTTCCAGTAATGCTGGAGCTTTGGGGAATACAGAGTACCCCTTCATTGCCATCGCTCCCCAGTTAACTCTGACCCGGAGTGGTAGCACCTGAGAGGGCCCTATCTATGGATCAAATAGAACTGAACAGAGTACTTATGCTAAACAGAATCATTTGAAGAAAAACTGTCTTGACATTTAACTGTGTTTAAGCTGAACTGAATTGTTTGAATTTGAACTGTTTGACTAAATTGAATCGCTCTAAATAGAAATGTTTTTGCCAATTAAACTGTGTTCTTATCCTAAACTGAATTGTTTGAAGCAGAACTGATTTTTTGTATAAAAATGGATTTGGCATTAAATAACCTTCAAAGGTTGATATGCCATAAAAACCAACCAACCAACCAACCAACCAACCTATATATATATATATATATATGTGTGTGTGTGTGTGTGTGTGTGTGTGTAATCACACATATATATATATATACTCCCCTACCCCCGTAGGGTTGAGTTCTCTGGCGAAGAAGTAATCGTGTTGCCATTAGCGTCTATTGCAAGCCTCTTCGTAGATGAATTGAGATCTCGGCAACCGTTGAACGGATATATGTAAACAATAGTAATTGTGATTCATAACCGTTTAAAATTTACTTCGCAGCTAATATCTCCTCGTGGCTGAATGGTTAGAAGCTTTGGTTTGGCGTTTGAGTCAACCGGGTTTCGAATTGTCATGCTTGTATGTAACCTTGACCAAGCCAAAAATCATATTATAGCAAAATATGTGATAGTGCAATAGGTACGATTTTGATTTCAAGTTGATTTTACAAACAAAAGATGATTTTGTGGTGGCTGCATTCGCGTCAAACTTTATTGCTCCCAAAATTCTCGACATAACGGAATTAATTATGAAATTCTAATCAGAATCCTTCCTTCTATCATAAATGGAAACATCATTGACAACTGTTACAACGGGTTCACAGGTAATCTCTCTCTCTCTCTCTCTCTCTCTCTCTCTCTCTCTCTCTCTCTCCTCCTACATATATATATATAAGGGTGTGCTGCAAAGTAAATAGTTTTAAAAAGTAGTTCTCCATTTTTCACAACATAATAGTTCTGATGTAAACCGCCAAATTTACACAGGGGATTTGTTTAGAGCGGTAAAGGCTTCTCCAGGAGCAGGCACACTTTTCGAATGACCTGTCAACAGAAAAATGGTATCATACTGCATATATATATATATATATATATGTGTGTGTGTGTGTATGTATGTATGTATGTATCGTAAATGACCCGGGAGACCGGATTTCAGTGCCAGATTGAGTCATACTAAAAACTCAAAAAATGGTATTTGATGCCTCCTTGTTTAACACTCAGCATTATAAGGTATGGATCAAGGGTAAAGTGCATCAGTCCTGGGAGAGAGTGGTGCCCCCTACACCTAGGTATAGAAGCTTAGGAAAAGGGAGCCTTCGGGTTGCCCTCGAGTACGGTCGCCAACATTACTAATATATATATATATATATATATATATAGTGGGTAGCATTCTATATATATATGCTATTACGTTCACTTTCGGGCAAATACCATTGGAAAAGGTATGAACCCCCTTATCCTCCCAGCTATGGGTTAAATAGTACCACTAATGTTCTTCTATGAGAATAGCATTGGTATTAAATAACCTAAAATGGTTGATATGCCATTAAACGAAGAAACCAAACATCTATATATAAATATGTGTGTGTGTGTGTGTGTGTAGTTGGGCAGCAGTCTTTCATTTAAGCATGTTTGATTATATAATGAAGACACATTTTGTCTTTATAATTTTATTAAGATCTTTTAAAGTTTCCTGATAAGTGTCTTGGTTTCAGGTTGAAATTGGAGGATGCATTTACCAAAATTGTACCGAGCGCTTTCAGACCTTTTATAGGCCATCATCCAGGGATGAGAATATTATCAAGATATATGGAATATTCAAAAATAAAACAAAACAAAAAAAAAAACCCGAAAAAACCAAAAAAAAAAAAATAAAAATAAAAAACAAACCAAAAACAAAAAAAAAAAAAAAGAAAACAAAATTGAAGGCGTTTCAAAACATTGTCGTTATGTTTAAAATCAATTGTATTGATTTAAAAAAAAAAATTTTTATAGGGCTTCTAGTAGTATTAGCTTATTAATTTTGTGTGCAATTATAGTGGTGTTTTCAATTAGAATTTTTCTAAATTTGGATTTGGGAATAGAATGCGTTTTAAGATGTAAGGCTATGGAGCTAGAATTATTAAGGTGCGTCGTAAGCCGTCTTGAAAGTGTTGTAGTAGTAAGACTAACATACTTATTATTTTTATACAGTCTCCCAAGGGACATTTGAACATATATACGACGTTTGTCCAATCAAGTAGTTCAGTGGAGGGGGAAGAGTTATTGGAAATAATTAGTTTGGAGATTTTTAATTTGTTTTTGTAAATAATAAGTCTGACTTTTTTGGTAGGATCGATAGGGAGAACACTTTTTTGGATAAGGTTTTTTTGTAAATGTTCATCTATCTTTTTTACAATGAAATTGGTTTGAAATTGTTTTTTTAATATATTAATATTTTTAATCTATTAATATTATTATTTTAATTAATATTAATATTTTTTAATATATTTATATTTTTTTGAATAAGTTTTTTTCTGTACATGTTCATCTATCTTACTTACTATGAAATTAGTTTGAAATTGTTTTTTTTTAATATTCCATATTTCTTGATAATATTCTCAACCCCTGATGATGGCCTATGAAAGGTTCAAAAGTGCTCTGGACAAGTTTAGTAAATTCATCCACCAATTCCAACCTGAAACCAAGACACTTATCTAGAAACTTGAAAGGATCTTAATAAAATTATATATAAAAAATGTGTCTATATTATTTAATCAAAAATGCTTAAACACACACACACACACACACACACACACACACACACACACACACACACACACACACACACATATATATATATATATATGTATATATATTTGTCTCATATATATATATATATATATATATATATATAAGTCAAATGAAAATGAACAATCGTTTGTATCCAAAAGTGCTCAAATACTGACCAGCCGAGCAATATAAAAATTTAAAATAAAAATCTTCTTACTCTAAAATATGTATTTATACAACACCCCTTACCAATAGCACAATGTGACCCAAAGGTCAGTTTTTAAATGCTGTTTGAAATCAGTTTTCGTGTTTCCTAAATCAGCTACCAATACCAAGACTAAAGATTATAGTCTACCTCTCTATTTATTTGTAGTCTGACGAAGAAGAGATGAGTTCATGCCTTTTCCAGTTATAAATGCATTTCTTACTGATACTTGGCTATATCATTGAAAATATACTAATTGAAGTTAAATGATGTCATCATATGAACATTTCAGCCTATGAACCTTTCAGCCTGTGAGTATTTCAGCCAATGAGCATTTCAGCCTATGAACTTTTCTGCCTATGAGCATTTCAGCCAATGAACATTTCAACCTATGAACTTTTCAGCTCACCCTCGTATACAGAGTTGCACTTATTTTTGGACGGCTACATATTCATTTTGTTATTACGGTAACAATACTGTAGGACTGAAAAATGAATAGGACCTAATGATATTCGTTTTGATCCTATAACAATCCATAAGAAATTATGGTATCTTTGGTTGAGAAGAAAATCAAATTGTTCTGAAAAATTTTTCAGAGTATGCTTGTTCATTGTTAAGACTATATATATATATATATATGTGTGTGTGACACTAGGGCCCTGAGGGTCTTAATTCAAAGAATTAATTGAGAGGAAAAAAAAGCGAAAAACGAAAAGGGTTAAAATGCATTAAAATGCATTTTCTTTTGAAAGACTAGTGTATTGGCCAGAACCAGTGAAGCATACCTATTTACTTGGGGATATGAAAAGAGTCAAAATTTTAGAATCAATTGTTCTGGGATTGTTTGGGCGAAAGTTAAAATTGTGACTGTATCATTAAACAGAGAGTTCAAAAGAGTAGACAGCCGATTTGACAGCCAAATGAAATGAGGGAAATATGATGTTAATTAAAAAAGCCTAGGAAATTATATTTTTCAAGCCAGAAAAAAAAAAATAACGTAGGCTTTTTATCTCGTGATAAAAAGTGACCATCCCTAAGGAGGAATGGTGTTATGGGAAATACAGAATTAAGTTGGAGTTTTTACAAAGAGGTGGAACAAATCTCCGATCTCCAATTTTCATGTGACGCTGGAGTTCACGTCACTTTAAAAGACCTCCTAAATTCGTGACTTTGTGTCAGCCTCTGAATACTCCCTCCACCTCGTGTTTCCTGCCTAAGATGAGGACGGAAAAAATTTAGGTCTAGTGTGTATAACAAATGATATAAATAACAAAGTTGACATTGACATTTTCACCTTCTGTATCAGAAACACAACATGGCATCACGGGGGAGAGAGGTCTGTAGGGACAGAGACGCTGTCAACGCAAGTGGAACCGTGTTTAACGACACAACATCCGCGAAGAACCAAAGGCGCGTCAATGAGTGAGGGCATAGGTGGATGGTTACGAACGCGACCTTAAATGTCAAGTGTCTCGGATCGAGAGTAGGCAACATATACATTTAAGTTTATGTGTGAGTCGCTTAGTCATCACACACACACACACACACACACACACACACACACACACACATATATATATATATATATATATATATATATTAAATGTTTGATCCTTACGAGCTGCGACGCTGTCAAGCTTTGCACAAGAATGTTGCGAGCAATACTGAACAATTCTTGGAGGCAGCAACCCACAGAATAGCAGCTGTACGGCCACCTACCATCCATGACGAAAACTATCCAAGTTAGACGAACTAGACTAGCAGGATACTGCTGGAGAAGTAGGGACGGACTCATAAGCGACATACTCCTGTTTACCCCTTCACATGGACGAGCAAAGGCAGAAAGACCAGCTAGAACATATATATACTGTAACATATTGGTCCAAAAATACGACTAAGATATTCACATGCATAAAACGTTCATAATGTTCATACGCGTATAGGAATCCGAAAAACACAAAATTGGTTCAGGTACGAAACTTTTATTTACCTCTTTGAGTTTAAGGTTTTCCGACATGAGGAGAGAGGGACACACAATTTCTTACTATGCAGACTGTTTGTACATCGTCAGTCTCAACTCACTGACTCTACCAACGCGCGGGCATCCCATAGACCCCTCTGGTCTGGCCTCGCCCAGATCAAAAATCGATTACCTTCCTCTAGCATCGAATCTCAATTCACTGTTTTTTATCAAATACCCAAATCCTCAGCCCATCGCTTCCGGGCATGACGTCATTCACATCCCCAGTTCTATTTCCTATCTGGTTTTTTTATTGTGACATCTGTCATTGTCACATCCTCCCTGCGTGCGCGTGAACACCTGCACTCAATGTGTGCATCTAACTAACCCATGCACTAAACCCAATGGTTCTCAGCCTAACTAAACCGAAAGATAAGATATACAAAACGAAAATTGATAATATAAAAAAAAATCCTTCCGCAATTATATAACTATACAACAGCTCTGTGCGATATAGGATGTAGCCTTGAAGAACTACCGGGAGCGGTGGACGATAGAGACGGGTGGCGGGAGAGGCTCAGGGAGATCCATGCGGGCGGCGCGACATAATGATGATGATGATGATGATGAGGTGCGATGCTATTATGGCTTTGTACCAGACTAAACTAATACGCACCTTCTTATTACTGTGCACCGAATTCGATCTTTGCTGGGATTCTAGTTATGCTGGAGCTTCGGGGAATGCGGAGCAACCTTTCATTGCTATCGCTCCCAGGTCCACTCTGACCCGTAGTGGTAGCACCCGATAGAGTCCTATCTAAGGGTCAAATAGAACTAAACACCAAACCAAACAAAACCAAATCTTACTGGATGCGATACAATTATGGCCTTGTACCAGACAAAGCTAAGCTAAGCTTAATACATACCTGGTTACTCATTTTTCTGATCAACTGCTCTTCTATACTTCAGCAAGTAATCAATAAAATGTCGTGAGTCTATGTTTACTGTTTAAGGAACGAGAATTGGTAAACAACCTGGTTCCTGCAATGATACTAAGTCTCCTTTTCCGACTGTGACATCTACAGTTATGCGACTGGAGAGTACTCGGTGACCATGGGCGTCGACAAACTTGGTTTTGTGGGTTGGTTAGTTCGGAAAAAAGAAAGTAAGGATGCAAGGGTAGGGGAGACGTGCCCCTCCTATGAACTAAACACCTCTCCCATCGGTGCTCAGAGGGAGTTTTTTTTAGCGATCAAATGACCAACTCATTATTCGATACATCAATCTCGCCCTTATCACATATGTTTCATATAATACATCATCTATCTATGTCATACTGTTAATCTCTCTCTCTCTCTCTCTCTCTCTCTCTCTATATATATATATATATATATATATATATATGTATATATAATGTCTATCTATCTATCTATCTATCATTTTCTGATTATTTCTATCTCTCTTTCCTTCTCTTCCTCCCTCCGTCTCACTTTTTCTGTCTCCCCATCCTCTCTCTCTCAATATATACATATATATATATATATATAGAGAGAGAGAGAGAGAGGGAGACTGAAAAGTGAGATGGAGGGAGTAAGAGAAGGAAAGCGAGATAGAAATAATCAGGAAATAATAGATAGATAGATAGATACGCTCAGAAAATTATATATATATATATATATAATTTTCTGGGTCTTTCTGATTCTTTCTGAGTCTATCTATCTATCTATCAATTATTTACTGATTATTTCTATCTCTCTTCCCTTCTTTTCCTCCCTCCATCTCACTTTCTCAGTCTCTCTCTCTCTCTCTATATATATATATATATAATTTTCTGACCTTATCTATCTATCTATAATTTTCTTATGATTTTTATCGAACCAAGTTAAGTTAAAGTTGAACCTCTTCCGTATTTAGATAGGTGACTTTTTAGAAACAGCAAATACCGTCAGCAACATTTGGTTCTATGTCAGACAAAGCGATGCTTAATAAATTACGTTAACCAAAGATGTGCCAGTTCAGTAGCTAGATGGGCGATTTAGATAATAATAATAATAATAATAATAATAATAATAATAATAATAATAATAAATTGGAACTAACAAACAAAGGGTATATACACAATCCAGAATCTGTCCTGGAGAATGAAACGCACTAACTCTAACTCCTTTGGGATTTTGGGATACAAATGGATCACATAATTTCGGCCAGATGACCAGACCTAATAATCAACAAAAAAAAAAAAGAAAAAAAAAAAGAAAGAAAACCTGCAAAATTGTGGACTCTGCCGTTCCGGCTGACCACAGAGTAAAATTGAAAGAAAGTAAAAAGAGGGATAAATACTTCGACCTTGCTAGGTAATTGAAAAAAGCTATGGAACATGAAAGTAACGGTTATACCATTTGTAACTGGCACTCTTGGTACAGTCACTAAAGAATTGGTAAAAGGACTGGAGGACTTGGAAATAACGGGACGAGTAGAGACTATCCAAGCAACAACATCGTTGAGATCGGCCAGAATACTGAGAAGAGTCCTGGAGATTTGAGGAAGTTTTTTTGTTACTCAGACGCCAGTGAAAGACCATCAGCTAATGCTGATGTGAATAACTTTCAAGGAGTTGTAATAATAGTTATAACTATTCTAGATGTGGGATAGTCAAAATTCATTAATCTAAAATAACAGGAATATATATATATATATGTGTGTGTGTGTGTGTGTGTGTGAGTGTGTGTACGCACGTGTGTGTGTGTGTGTGAAGCTCTGTTAATCACAATTATTAATAATTTTGACTAATTATTCTTCTCCCAAAATCTAGTAGCTTTTTATCACAACTTGTTTCGTCACTTCTACGGCTTTTAGAAACTGGGCGTATCGGAAACAACAACAAAGAAACCGATGAAATTCCTCGAGTCTGAATCGGATATGAGTTCGAATCTCACCAGAAGCTTATTTTCTATCCTTGCTTTCGATGTGCACTGTGTCTCGTTGTCGTAGTCTTGTCGACTTGAGTGAGTTACAATAAAAAGACAACAAGAATAACCCGAGTAAAATGATTGATATTATAGACTGCTTCGGTTTATGAACCAAAGTGTTGCCATTGTGTATGAGTCCTTTTTTTCTAACACTATCTAAAAAATCTCGTCTAAAAGATTCGAGAGAGAGAGAGAGAGAGAGAGAGAGAGAAAAGAAAAGAAAAGAAAAGAATTTAAATGGTTCGATGGCTCGAAAGCAAATCTTTTTTTTCAAATTAATTTTTATTTTGGAATTTTATTCATACCATTACAGTGGTAAGAGCCTCCTAAGATACCGAAGACTTGAAAATCTGAAATGCCCCCAAAATATTATCAAGTCTTGTTTAAGTCTCTGTAAGAAGTTCGCTCCGAAAGCATGGCAGTAGAGGTTGGACCTTCCTGCCAATAAATCAAATATTTATCAATCTGATAGAACATTGTGCAAACATGCAGTGAATGTGACTACAATTAGGTGGTGGGATGGTAATACGTTTCAGTAATGGCAACAATGACATGCACATCTGTCAACCCACAAAATGAAAAGTACTTAGGTCAGTTCACATTGGCGAGTCGGGTTGACTTTAATAAGTGAGGTATCAGTTTCCAGTGCGAGTTGTCAGTGTAATCTAAAACAATAATATCTATCTATCTGAATGCAGTGTCTAATTTCACAGTATATTGCCTCACGGGTTGGGTTACTTCAGATAAGTAAAGTAAAGTTGTCTCCCTTTAGTGAAGGGCGACCAGAAGGCTCCCTCTTCAATAGCTACTACACCGAGGTGTAGGGGAGGGCGCAACTTCTTTCCCTAAATTGCTCAACTTTACCCTTGATACGTATCTTATATTGCTGAGTGTTAAGACAAGAGGTATCAAGTATCATTTTTTTTCCTCCCGGACCATTGACGAACACTCTGCCCATTAGTCCAATGAGCCGGTCTTCGAATTAACTGCTTCCCTATTTCTCGGTTGATCAACGGAAGACTATCTTCAACAATACAAAAGTCCAGTCGGTTGGAGCTATAGAATACACCGACTGCATCTCTGCAGAGAGGAAAGACCCCTAAAAGGTGTCTTAGATATGATGTTATATAATTGCGGAATGATTTTCTTTATATTATCATTTATTCGTTGGTCATATCTTATCTTTCGGTTTAGTTAGGCTTAGAACTATTCGGCTTAGTGCACATGCAGGGGCACACATTGAGTGCAGGTGTTCACACGCGCGCGCGGAGGATGTGGCAATCACAGATGTCACAATAAAAAACCCAGATAGAAATGAGACTGGGGATGTGAATGACGTCATGCCTGGAAGCGATGGGCTGGGATTTTGGGTGATTTAAAAAAAAAAAAACCCAGTTAGTTGAGATTTGAATATACAGGAGGCTAGTTGAGATTCGGACCTGGGCGAAGCGAGTTGATTTTTGAGCCTCGGCGAGGCCAGGCGAGTTGGGTCTACGAGATGCGCCGCGCGTGGTGGGGTCAGATGGAACAGTCAGCATAGTAGAAATTGTGTCTCTCTCTCCCCGTGTCGAAAAACCTAAAAGTCAAGAAGGTAATAAAAGTTTCGTACCTGAACTACCGAGAGTCGTCAGTGTTTCGAGTGTTTTTCGGGATTCCTATGCATGAGAACGTTTTATACATCGGTATATTTCACATATCCGTATTATGGCTATATTACAATGACACTAAACAATCTGATGGTGAGGCTTCCGTCATGCTGCAGCTTTTGGTGATGTGGATTACACCTTTATTGCTATTATTCCCAGGTCCACTCGTGACCGAAGTTGTAGCACCTGATAGGGTCCTATCTATGCATCAAACAGAACTAAACTGAATTGATTGAAATAGAAGTGTTTATATGTATAAAAATGGATTTGGCATTGAATAACCTACAATGGTTGATGGGCCATGAAACTAAATCAAACCCAACCCAACCAAGATCCACAATACAAACTGAAGTGATCCCTGCTTGAAATTTCACGGCAGACTCATTCCCAACTAATCAGTCTAAAGTAGCATTTAATGATATAGTGATTGTCAAGACCAAGTGGTTTCGTTTAGTTTATGGCACACCAACCATTGTAGGTTATTAATGCTAAAACAATATATATATATATATATATATATATATATATATATATATAAACAGTTCTTTTTAAAACAATTTAGTTTAGCCTAAGTACACTTTCAATGTCAAAAACAGTTCTATTTCAAACAACTCAGTTTAGCATACAAAACTAGTTCTATTTCAAACAATTCACTTTTGCAAAAGTACGCAGTTTAAATTTCAAAACAGTCCTATTTTAAGCATTTCAGTTTAGCATAAGGACACAGTTTAGTTCTATTGGACCCACAGGTAGGAGGACCCTACCAGGTGCTACCACTCCGGGTCAGAGCGGACCTGGGAGAGATGGCAATAAAGAGGTACTCTGCATTCCCCAAAGCTACAGCATTACTGGAAGCTCACCACCAGATTGTATAGTGACACATCTAGGACCCTCGTTGTTGGTGGGGGGTCTTACCCCTCTGCAGAGAAGCAGATGGTGTATTCTACAGCGCCCCCCAGCCGACTGGGCAATGTCAAGACCGATAGCGACTATGCTTTTACTGATTTAAAGATTTTGATAAAATCTTCGGAGGAATTAAAAAAAAAATTAATTTTTAAGTTCTACTTCTAAAATCTTTTTGGGTATTTCGTTTGTGGGCACGAACACTGGTTTACCCAGTCGGCTGGGGCTGTGGAATACACCGACTGCTTCTCTGCAGAGGAGTAAGACCCCGCAACGAGTGTCCTAAATATGACACTAAACAGTCAGATAGAGAGGTTCCAGTGATGCTGGAGCTTTGGGGAATGCAGAGTACCCCTTCATTGCCATTGCTCCCAGGTCCACTCTAGTCCAGAGTGGTAGCACCTGATTGGGTCCTATCTATGGGTTAATTGAACTAACGGAATACTTATGCTAAACTGAATTGTTTGAATTAGAACTATTTGACTAAACTGAATTGCTTGAAATAGAAATGTTTTTGACAATTAAACCGTATTTACATTTAAAACTGAGTGCTAATGCTAAACTGAATTATTTGAAATGAAACTGTTCTTTGACATTGAAACTGTACTTACACTAAACGGATTAGTTTAACACAGAACAGTTTTGACATTTAACTGTGTGCAAAAAACTGTACTTATACTAAACTGAACTAGCTGAATTTGAACTGCTAGACTAAACTAAATAGCTTGAAATAAAAATGTTTTTCACAATTAAACTGTACTTACATTTAAACTGCGTATTTATCCTAAACTGAATTGTTTAAAAAAAAAGACTATTTTCATAAAAATGGATTTGGCGTTAAATAACCTGTAAAGCTTGATATGCCATAAAAACCAACCAACCAACCAACCAAACCAACGAACACTGATGAATATGCAACTCTTTTTTTCGAGACGCAGATTGATTTTTTTACTCTTTGTGAATATTTTACATCAGATCTAACTGGTAGTTTTCACTGAAGTCCGAGTAACAACAAGTTCTTTCAGCTATCCAGGACTTTACTCATAATTCTTGCTGATTTCAGTTGTGCTGTAGTCTGGACAATCTTAAGTTTTCCTCGGATTCCTAGGTTTCATTTCAAACTTCTGGGGGATTCTTCAAAGAATTATAATTAGGATTAGTATTACGTTTAATTCCATACTTCACATTTTTTTTAGCTCTTTGGCAAGATCACTGTATTTATCTAGTTTTTCATTTCCCACTATCACTTTTTAAAAACTCTGTGATTTAATAGAACGCTTTATCTTCTTGATTACGCGTCGGTCTGGTCTTCTTGCTGGGATTGGTGGGATCCATTTTTTTTTAAATCTCAAAATGCATAAGGAGAGATTTTGATTTCTCTGAATTATTATTATTTTTGTTATTTTTATTTTTGTTCTTTTTTAATTTTTTTTTATCTTTTGAGTGTATTTCACATCAATGTTAGCTGCTGGGTTTTCACTGGATTTTGAATAACAACAAGTCTTCTCAAGTCACCGGGATTCTTTTCAGTATTCTGGCCGATCTAAGAAAAATGCTTCCTCTTATTTCCTCCAAGTCCTCCGGGTCTGATACCAAACCTTTGATGACTGTAGCAAGGGCACCAATTGCAATTAGTATCACCGTCACTTTCATGTTCCATAGTCTTTCAGTTCTCAAACAAGGTCTTGATATTTATCTCGCGTTTAGCTTTCTCTCAGTTTTACCCTGTGGTTAGGCGGAACAGCAAAGTCCACTTTTGGGCAGGTTCTTTCTTTTTGTTGACTATCACTTGGTGTGGCCCTCTGGCCGAGATTAGGGGATCTATTAGTATCTGAAAATCCCAGAGAACTTTTTGTCTCATTTTCTAAGACGGTTTCTGGGTTGTGTATATAACATTTGTTTTAATGGTCAAATTTTATTTTCTTGCACAATTCTCAGTCGATCATCTTCCCCACCCACTCATGTCTAGTCATATAATCTTATTGCGCTAATTTACTGCATTTGTTTATGATGTGATTGATCATTTTGTCTCTATTGCGACATAATCTACCCTGCTATTTTGTCGCGTCTTGTCTATCCTTGTTTTGATATAGTTTTGAGTTGCCATTAGAAGAGATTCAGTTTATCTCAGTTTCTTTCTGCATTTCTTGCGAATCTTTCGCACCAGCGAGTCAGGAGTCTGAGTGACACAAAGTCTCATCGAATCTCCAGCATTCTGGCCGACCACAATATTGTAATTTGAATGGTATCAGCATGTCCTCCAATTTACAATTCTTCCAGTCCCTGTTGAATATTGACTGAACGATCCCTTTGACATGCCGCATAAATTGCGTGGTTAGAATAATAGGAAGTGCCGTCTTAAGTAAACAGGACGGAAGATGTTCCCCTGTGGAAGTGCCGCGTAAATTGCGTGAGTGGCATGCTAGAAGGAGGAGTATACATATGCAATGTGTAGGTGGGGGGTGTCCCGACGAGAATTTGCGTGGGCGTCCGGAAAATTATATAAACCCGGGATGTTTTGGACCCGGGCAGAACGAAGCAAAAAGGCAGAGAGGTTTCACTGAAGAACCGCACCGTCGCCTCCTGCCTGTGTACATCTCGACTGTCTTCGACTCTCATTTTCACTCTACCTATACGTACATTTTGGGTAATGAAAGGAAAAGAAAAGAAGTAGATTATATTTTAGTATTGTTGCCGTTCACTCTATACAGCGCCCCCTTTGGGGTTTGTTCCAAACTTACCAATTACATTTCCCCGTCATCTCTATGTTCCATAACGTTTTTAGTTCTCTATCAAAGTCGAAGTACTCGTTTCTTTTTATTTTCCTTAATAGTTCGCCGGAACAGCAAAGTCGTCTATCTGGCAGGCTCGCTGTTTTTGTGAATTGAATTACTATAACCAGAACATCCGGCGAACACCTGCGCACGATATACGGAAACACTGAACAGCTAAGTGACGTCAAATTAAGTAGTCGTGGTAATTGCGCGGCTAATTGACGTAAATGTGTCTTGCAAGTTACATCCGTACTCTCCACAGAGGACACGATCACCTCCCGGGCAACGTCTTTCCAATAGGAAGAGAAATAGGTGTCCGCGTAATTATCATGACCCCAAGTAGAGGAATTATATTGTGAATTGAATTATGTGCAATATGAACTGCTGGCTCAGTTGCAGAGTTTTAGCACTGCAATCTTTGGTCGCTGGTTCGATCTCCACTGATGGAGATCACGGTATATACTGCTGATGAGACCTAATAAGGTCGAAACAGCTGTCCAGTGTTCCCGTATGTCGTGCGTAAGTGTTCGCCGGATTTTCTGGTCATGGTAATTCAATTCACAATATGATTCCTCTACTTAAAAAAGGAAAATGTAGATCGCTGTTTTTTGTTAATTTGAAGACTGTTGCTAGTTTGTTATCACTATCACCATCATTTTTCAGTCCTCTGGCAAGATCCTAGTATTTGTCTATCTTTTAGCTTTCTTTCATTTTAAACCCTGTTGATTTACACTACGTGTAACCTTCTACTTCTAGTCGGGATTGAATAATCAGTTTTTCTGACAAAATCCGCACAGAATTATATGCGTTTCATATTCTAGAATAGATTCTGGTTTGTGCATATATCATAAGGTAATATGATCAAATTTTGATCTCCTGCACAATTCCCAGTGGATCACCTTTCCCACTCAGTCGTGTCTACTCTTGTACCCCTTTTCTACTAGTTGGCTTGCATTCGTTTATTATAAGATTATCTGCTTCATGTCTATTTCAACATAATCTACATTTGCTATTCTGTTACGAATTATGAATTTTCATTTGAATATAATTAGTTCTTATGAAGTTATTTTGTATCAAAAAAAGATTCAGTTTCTCTTTTGAAGTTTTTTTTCTTAATCCCGTTTAGATCATCTTGTGTTCAATCTCTCCAATTTGTCGCTTGAAGTATGCATACAGTTGTTTCTCACCAGTGTTAGTTTGTGGTCTTTTACTGGAGTTGGAGTGACAGGAAGTTTAGTTACATGAGGCCTCTTGGACTCTTCTGAGTATTTTCGCGGATTTTAACAATGCTAGGGTCTACGTGGTCCCAATTCCTCCTTTGATTTCCTTATTCTTCCAGTCTCCTTCCCACGTTTTTAAGAATAGTTCATAGCGCACTAACTACAATTGGCATCACAGTTTTGTTTAGTTCTTAGGCAGGGTCCAGGTATTTTCCAATCAACTCACTTTAAAAAAAAAATTCGCTCTCTAATTTGAGAAATAAACAAAATCCACTACATAGCAAGAACTTTTTTGTTAATCAATCTTCTTCTTCTTCTTCTTCTTCTTCTTCTTCTTCTTCTTCTTCTTATTATTATTATTATTATTATTATTATTATTATTATTATTATTATTATTATTATTCACTCATTAGAGCTTTTCGCATCAGCGTTAGCCGATGGTTTTTCACTGGAGTCTGAGTGACAGCAAGTCTCCACAAGTCTCCAGGACTCTTCTTAGTATTCTGGCCGTTCTCAACAATGCTGTCGTTTGGATGGTCTCCACTCGTCCGCCAACTTCCAAGTCCTCTAGTCCCTTTAGCAATCCTTTAGTTACTGTTCCAAACGCACCAATTACAATTGGTATAATTGTCACCTGCATGTTCCTCAGTTTTTTCAATTCCCTAGCAAGGTCGAGGTACTTATCCCTCTTTTCACATTCTTTCAGTTTTATTATGTGGTCAGCCGGGACAGCAAAGTCGACTCTTCTTCTTATTATCATTGTTATCATTATCATTATTATTATTATTAGAAGTAGTAGTAATAGAAGTAGTTATAGTACAATTGATTTCTTTTAGTTACACTCAGTGGTCTATTGATTCTAAAAAATACAACAAATGACCAGCTCTTTTCTTCTTGTTAATCAAAATTCTATGTTCTATAAAATAATAAAACTTTAATACAAATAAACTGTTACATTAACTCTATTATCACACACCTTTTCCAACAGCTGATATACAGACTATAGACACTTGCTGGAACATCACAGCACCTAGGCGATCAGTCAGACAACTACGTGTTTTCATCTGTGCAATTTCATGATAACGTAATAGATTGTGAATTCAAATGAATATAAGCTATAATGTTTCATATATTCTACTATTAGCCTAATGTAGGTTTGCGAGTCGACCTATACAACAGGTATAAGTCTAAGACAAGATTTTGAGCAAAAATCTTGAGGTCGACTTATATGCCAGATCGACTTGTACGCTGCAATTCACGGTATTTAAAGTAAATTGCATAAAAATTAGTAATTTTAGTTTGAATTTCTTAGATGAGGAATTATCATTATTATACATTGATATACTTCAATTAGTGTCTCCATCTTGTTTTTCATTATAGTCATAACAAAATGCATCTACTGTAAATTACAGTATACTTTTTAATCCTTGAAAAAATCTCTACAAAAATAGGGGTCAACTTATACAACAAGACTAAAATCCAAATCTTTACCATAGACTGATATACTCCAATTAGTGTCTCCATCTTGTTTTTCATTATAGTCATAGGAAAAGGCATCTACTGTAAATTGCAGTGTACTTTTTAATCCTTGAAAAAATCTCAACAAAACTAGGGGTCAACTTATACAGCAGGACAAAAATTCAAATCTTTACCATAGACTGATATACTCCAATTAGTGTCTCCATCTTGTTTTTCATTATAGTCATAGCAGAATGCATCTACTGTAAATTACAATGTACTTTTTAATCCTTGAAAAAAATCTCTACAAAACTAGAAGTCAACTAATACAACTAAAATTCAAATCTTTACCACAGAATGGTCAACCAGTTCTCCAAATCATTAATATACACTGCTTACTGTAACTCCAGCAAACTACCATAAACATTTCCAAATTAAATTCATATTTGGCAAACATATTTGACAAATTCACACAGAGATCAATATAAAATACTACAAATTAAGTATTATAATAACATTATATCAGATGCCGTTTCTAACAGCTGATGCCCTGACTATAAACACTAACCAGAATGTTATCATACTCTGTGGCCAGTCAGTCAACTACGCTTTGTTATTTATCTGCACAATTTCATGATACCAAAATAGATTGTGAATTCATATGAATATAAGCTTTAATGTCTAAGATTTGCGTGTTTCATATATTCTACCTGTAACCTTGTGTATTTTTGGGGATCAACCTATACAGCCGGCATAAGTCTGATCCAGAATTTTGAGCTAAAAATCTTAAGGTTCATTTATATGTTAGGTCAAATTGTACTCTGCAATTTACAGTAATCTACACCAGTAGATTATGTAAAGGATTAGATTTGAAATTCACACAAGGTTACTTTCTATGATAGACACCTGAAGAAGGCTGGAGAATTCAACAGCTGAAACAGTAACAACCAAGATGAAGACAATACTCTGAGCTAAAATCTTAAGGTTCATTTATTAACCAGATCAACTTATGCACCATAATTTACGGTAATTCAAATTTAATTACAGCATTGGGCAAAAAATAAGACAAAAAACAAAATAAAAAACCCCAGACAATTGATATAATTTATGATATGTTAAGATTTGTTTTTTTTTTGTTTAATGGCATATCAATCTTTGTAGGTTATTTAATGCCAAAGCAATTCTAGAAGAACAGTAGTGGTACTATTTAACCGATAGTTGGGAGGATAACGGGGTTCATACCTTTCTCAAGGGTATTTGCCCGAAAGTGAACGTAATAGCGCGATTGGAGTACGAACTCGCTTACTACGATTCCGCTGTCCACCGCTTTTACCATTACATCACGAAGACTCCCCCCTAGATTTGTTTGTCTCGTTTATTATAATTCTGTCATTTTCTCTCGGGTAAAAACTGATAAAAATATCAAATAATGAATGAAAATGGTTCAATTTCTTTGCAATATCGCGAAATGTCAGTCCCCAATCCTTGCATGCCACAATTTTTCAAACTCAGAAAACTGCTTGCCAGCCATTAGCAAAAAATTAATCACAAATTTGGATATCAAATTAAGGAAAAGAAAATTTCTATTTTTATTTTTTTGTATTTCTGAAAATTTTCGTTTTAGAAAATTATAACTTTTCGCAAAAACTATGAGTACTAAGTGAAACTAAGCGAACTGACAACAATGATCAAAGAAATAATCACTTCCTATGTTTGTCTGAGTCATTGAAGTTACATTAAGATTTGTAGCATTAATGAAATATAGTTTTCCGTGTCAGTTTTTTTTTTTTTCGATACTGTAATATATGCTACTTCGATGAAAATCTGATAATTCTTCTTTGCGAGAAAGCATTGGTATATTGGAATCTGTAGTGAAGGAGCGATAATTTTTCTTGATCTTTCAACAAAGTCATGGAACACCACACTTGAGAGTAATTTTTTATATTTTTGCTCTAACTCCAACTGGCTGGTTGCCTACATCTTGGTCTCGCTCGCAGCCCACGACGCTATGGATAAATAGTACGACAGGGCGTGTTTTTCAGGCTTGATTAGATAACCAATCAAAGAGAAGGAAAACTCTGAATTCAAACTCTTATTAAAAGTCGACCTTGTGTCCCATACTGCCCGTGCGGGTGGGGGGATTTGTAAATACATACTACCACTCCGTGTCAGTGTGGGCATGGGAATAATGGCAATGAAATCTTTTACTCTACACTTCTCAGAAATCTGGAACTGAAGCCTCACCACCGGATACAGTTTTGTGTCGTATTCAGGAAATCAGGTTGTTGCTGGTTAGGTCTTACATGTTGTGAAATAGTTAGCAAGCTTGAGTAGTAGACCATTGTTCTTGAGTTCGATTATCACGAGGTGCCTCATTCTCCTGTCCTTGTGCCACATATAAGCTGAGTAAATAACTACAATGGATCCCAGACAAAAGATGTTCAGTTAAAACGCAGGCTAGTCCACCCGCTCCCTATGCGCAACTTTGTGGGCATGTGCAGCATCTGTTTTAGCTCTTTTTTACACAAATGCCGGCTCCACCTCCACAAGACAAGTCAAATGTTAAACTGACCGTGAACATACCGCGAGCGTGGACAATTACGTCAACGCTCGGTCGCCCGCAGTATCGTATCAGCCTACAATATTACAATAACCTGAATTTGCTATTTTTTCTCTGTCTTGTCTGGCTTTTACGTAATATCAAAACGATCCACCAATCTGCCGAATACTAATGCATTTTTTTTATTATTCAGTGCATGTAAAAACATGGTAGGAGAAAGAGAGAGAGAGAGAGAGAGAGAGAGAGAGGGAGGGAGAGTCTCCTTGGAAGATACCTCTTTGGATTTTCACTTCTTCTCGAGTTGGTCCTCCTGCTATTAATTCTAGTTTCCAGTTTTCCCTGGCTTTCGAGATAAAGTTCATGACTTTATCGAATATTTTGTACATATTCTGACATTCTATTATTCCCGTTTACCTGACAATATCAAAGCTTTCTTATAATCAATACTAAATCTGGTCTTCTGGCCGGGATTATGTGATTCGTTTTTACCTCAAAATCCCAGAGAAGTTGAGTTGCAATTAAAAAACAACTAAAAATTAGAATATATATGTATATATATATATATATATATATATATATATATATATATATATATATATATATCAAATCACTGAATATACTTTTGAGGAATAATCCATTTCGAATATATAGTATTAATATATTCAAATAGAGTGCTCAATACACGATTATCAATATATAATAATAATAATAATAATAATAATTAAATTTATATTAGATATATATATTTAATTGACGGAATTTAGACTGCAACTACTGTGTTTCATGGTGTTTTTTTTGCAAAACAACAATCATCAGGCAGTTAACAAAATGAAATGAATCGAATATCGAAAAAATACAACAACAAAACTCCATGAAACCCAGAGGTCGCAGTCTAAATTCTATGAATTAAATTTATATATCTAATATTTATCTATTTTTTATTATTATATAATAGCTCTATCCTAGATATTGAGCACTCTCTATATTATATTTCGACACAAACCCACAAAGTGATTTAGTGACAACCAACACTATCATAATATATATATATATATTTTTTGTACAGGCATTTAAAATTGTCGTAGACTCTTGAAAATTCAGCTTGTTATTGCTATACATCTTATGAGATGACTGATCAATTTTTATGATTTCAGCTTCAAATGAACAGCTACAACAGCAATTGGAATACACCCTACTAAAGCCTGATTGTCACAGCAGGTGAATTTCAAAAATGCAATCTAGACGTGAAGACACTTTAGAAGAATGATATGCAATAAAATTGTGCTTTAAACTTGGAAAAAATGCCACAGAAACGTATGGAATGCTTCAGACTGCTTTTCGACCATGTTGCATCAAATCGAGTATCAGTTTTTGAGTGACATAAGAGATTCAAGGAAGGCAGGGAGTCTGTGAAGGATGATGAGAGGTGTGGGAGGAGTAAGGAAGTCAATACACCAGAGTTGATTCGCCAAAGGGTTAGGGTTAGGGTTACTATGTTGAGGTTTTAAGGGAGATCAGGAAGATTCGGTCGGAAGAGGCCAGCACTCTTCAAATCGGGTCAGTGGCATTTCCACCAGGACAATACACCAGTCCACAACTCCATCCTTGTCACAGACTATTTGACCAAGATGGGCATCAAGACAGTTCCTCAGCCTCCCTATAGTCAAGACCTTGCTCGCGGTGACTTGTGGTTATTCCCGAAGCTCAGAGGCTGTCGTTATGAGACAATTGAGATGAAAGAGTCTGTGACGAAGGTCATTGACACGCTCACACAAGAGGACTTCCATGGGGCCTTCCAGAAGTTGTTGGAATGGTACAACAAGTGTATTGCAGCCAGAGGAGATTACTTCTATAGGGACTTGAGTTTCATGTGTGTACTATCAATAAAAGTGCCCATACGAAAAAGTCTGGAAACTTATGAAACGATCCTCGCATATATATATATATATATATATATAAACTCTCGCGAAGAGCAAATGTATCGCTAATTTTAAGTAAAACTTAACAGATCATCATCATCTTCTTCATGTCACGCCATCAAGATGGATATCCCTGACTCTCTCTCCCCACCCCTCCCTATCGTCGATTGCTTCCGGCTGGTCTTCAGGGCTACATCCTGCATCGGCAGAGAGCTGCTGTATGTAGGTTCTAGTTAGTCATCCTGCCTTTGCTCGTCCATGTGAAGGGGTCCACAAGAGTACATCCCTTATGAGCTCTAAAGATTACCAAAACTTAACAAAAGAACCCCATTATATATTCATTTCAACAGCCTTTTTGTAAGACCGTATCTCATTTGGAATATAAGATACTATTAGGGTTTCCCCGTTAGACCAGGGTGTGTATTTTTTGCACACACATACGTGCACACATACAGACACACACACACATATATATATATACATATATATACTTCCCCACCTCTGTGGATTAGAGCTCTCTAGCGAGGGAATTAACTGTTGCCGCTCGTGTAAGGTAAGGCTCTTCGAATGAATTGATCTCTTGGGAGCCGTAAAGCGGATATATGGAAACAAAAGAGAACGTGATACATGTGCATTTAAAATCCCTTCGCTTACGTTAGTTTCCTCATGGCAGTGCGGTAGAATCTACGGTTGACTTATAAGTGAGCCGGGTCTCGATCCCAGCTTCGAGAATCTCGCGTGTCTAGCCTCACTGAAGAGTTGTGATACAACGAAATAGCCTGTCTGTTGATGACTATATATATACTGTATTTCACAGTGTGTCAATTACATATGAAATACTATATATATATATATATATATATATATATATGGTAAAAATACTAAACATCAATTCAACACTGACAGATGAAATATTCCAATTCAGCATGGTCCAGATTCAATAAAAATAAAATCGATTCTTCTTGTTTTAAACTGAGTGAAATTTGATTTACATCTATATTTTATCACATTCAATGAATTTATATAACAAATATCAATTAAGCATTACCTTGAAGAGGATGCTTAAATCCTATTTCCCATACTGAGAAGCAGATCGGCACCGTGTGAGCCGCAGACTACTGCTTTCTTTGGAGCGCTTGCGCAGAAAAAAGCAAACTCCTCGCCTCTAGAATTGTGGAGTAGACACTTCCATTAACAGTCATTTTTTTTTTGTTTTCTTGGAATGTGTCATCCAAGTCGGTCATTTAGATTAAGTTTTAGGATTATTGATTATAATATAAAAACATCTTTGACAAATATATATATATATATTTCTGTATAAATGAGGATAAAAATAAGTGCCTATAAACGAGCCATAATTGTTTTGTTTGGTTTGATTTTATGGCATATCAAACATTCTGGGTTATTTAATACCAAATCCTGTTTTTATATAAATATAAAACATATTATTTGTAAACTTGTTTGGTATATACACACAGATAAATGATTAAAAAGTTTTATTTCAAATAATTCAGTTTAGCATAAGTCAACAAAGTTAAACGGTCCCTAGTATTGCTATGTATTACGAACAATTTAATCAAATCAGTCATTTGTATACACACAGTTAAATGATCGAACATTTCTACTTCTAACAATTCAATTCAGAATAAGTAATTTTTTGCACACAGTTCAAATGTTGAATAGTTCTATTTGACCCATAGAGAGAACTTTATCAGGTGCTATCACTCCGACCCAGAGTGAACCTGGGAGCAATGTCAATGAAGAGGTACTCCACATTCCCCAAAGCTCCAGCGTTACTGGAGCCTCACCATGAGATTGTTTAATGTCATATCTGGATATTCGTCGGAGGGGATCTTACTTCTCTGCAGAGAGGCAGGCGGTGTATTCTACAGGCCCAGCAAACTAGACAAACAATTGTTCCTACAATAAATTTTCTATACATTTCCTTTCTCGCCAGAGAAAAAACAAAACAAAACAAAACAACCTGCACCCTCCCAAATGAAGTTAAATATTTTATCTGTCAATGTTGAATTGATGTTTAATATCTTTATCATACAGTTTATATTGTCTGCCTTCCTTATATATGTTATATAATAACCGAGGGATTTCAGTTCATGCCTTTGAGTTTAGTTAGGCTGAGAACCTTTCGGCTAAGCACATGGGTTAGTTAGGTGCAACACTGAGGCAGGTGTTAACGCGGGCGCGCGAGGGCTGATGGAGGTGTCACTCAGATGTCATAGTAGTCCGAGACAAAACGCGGTGACAGGGTGCGGGTGAGGTCACGCACCGGAAGCGCGCGGAGGTTTGTGTGAGATTTGAAGAAAGAGAGTTGGGTACTAGACGCCAAACAAGAAGGATCGACTTCTGGAGCTCGCAGACGCGAGGAGAACTTGCGCCCTACGGGGGCCGCTCTAGTTGAGGGCCAAATGAATAAGACACCATAGAAGATTGTGTCTCTCCTCCTTACGTCGAAACCTTTAACTCAAAGTTAATAAAAAGGTTTCGTACCTGAACAAGAAGTCGTTACGTGTTTTCGAATTCCGAGATTCCTATGTTTTTATATGTTCTATAGTAATGAACATTATATGTCAATTTCGCACATGGCCATGTTCGTGTATATGGCTATGTAACATATATATATGTATATATACTTTATTTCATATGTAACACACACACTGACAAACACAGTATATATGTATATATATATATATATATATATATAAAAACTGACAAAGAATATAAAACTACTTCTGAAAACACACACACATATATATATATATATATATATATATATATATATATCATATAAAAGAACAACCTTTGAAAATTATTCATATGTTCTTGAAATATTATTTATTTCAGCAGACCCTATATTTTTCTAAATCTTTGATTTGCATCTTTAGACAAAGAAATAACGTTGTAAAAGAAAAGAACTTGTCAACTCGTCTACTTCCTCGTTCAACCAATCACAGAATACAATTTTTTAAAAAATTGGATAAATATCTCGATTTTGCAAGAGAGCAGAAAAAGATATGGGACATTAAAGAGATCGTAATAATAAACACAGCTGTACTCCTTTGAAAATTCCACCCAAATGCTTCAAAAGAACTACAAAAGCTGAGCATTCGAAGAACTGAGAACGTCTCGACCACAGGATAATTGACATCGAGTAGAGGAAGAGTCCTGGACAGCCAAGGAGACTTGTTGTCACTTTAGGATTCAGTAAAGGCCACTTGTTATTGTTCATCTGAAAACTTCACTAATGATAATAAAAAGTTAGCGAAAAGGTATATTAAGTGATAGACAAGTAATAAGCGAAAAGATAAACAAATATTTGGATTTTGCTTTAGAATTGAAAAAGCTGAGGAGTATGAAGATGCCGGAGATACCAACTGTAGTTGTTGCTTTTGAAACGATTCCAAAAGGCCTGAAAACGGATAATCAGATGAAGAATCAAAGCCGTTCAGACCACAGCAATGTTAAGATTCACAAGAATACTTATAAGAGTCTGGAAAACTAGTGTAGACTTGTCACTCAGACTTCAGTGGGAACGTGGCACGCACGGTAGAGTCACCAAAGGATTGGTACAGGAACTGGAGGACTTGGAGATAAAGAGGACGAGTGGAGACCATCCAAACTACAGCATTGTTAAGATCGGCCAGAATACTGAGAAGCGTCCTGGAGACTTGAGAAGACTTACTGTCAGAAAATCATCCGCTAACGCTGATGTGAAAAACTCCCAAAAGAGTAAAATAATAATAATAAGAAGAAACGATCAATCATATAATAAGCTAATGCTGCAAATTAGCACAAAAAGAATATAAGACTAGGCATGACTGGGTGGGGAAGGTGATCCACTAGGAATTGTGCAAGAAGTTGAAATTTGACCATACGTACAAATAGTATATTCACAATCTCAAATCAGTCCTGAAGAATGAGACGAACAAAGTTTTCTGGGATTTTGAAACATGAAAAATAATTTAATCTAGGCCAGACGAACATACCGAATGATAGTTAACAAGAAAAGATCCTATCGAATAGGCGGACCACAGTAAAATTAAAAGAAAGTGAAAAAAAGAGATAAATACCTGAATCTTGCTAGAGAGCCGAAAAGTTATGGAACATGAAGGTAACGGTGATACCAACTGTAATTGGTGCGCTTTGAACAACCCCGCCCAAAGGATTGTTAAGGGGACTGGAAGATATGGAAATCAGAGGACAAGCCGTATTAATAACAGAAATAAAAGCAAAAAAAAAAAAAAAAATTAACATCCTGGTAATACCAGTAGCGACATACACTTTTTATATAATAAACTGGACATCAGCTGAAACTAATAACCTACCACCGAATACATCACCCAAGAGCAGATCTAGACTGTCTCTACATCAAGAGGGAAAATGGTAGTATTGATTAACAAAACAATCACTATAGGATTAAAGAAATTAAAACATTAGACATTAAACATTTAGACATTAAAACAGATTGGATGCTTCAATAAGTAAATACACCTTAGAAGCAAAAAAAAAAAAAAAAAACTCAATTAGAAAAGAAAGTAATAAAAAAACTTTATCTCAACAACAAACAGGCATAAAAGGTAAAACAATTGGAGCTGCAAAAACATCAAGAAAGAAGCAAAAAGACGGACTAAATCAATTTGAAAACGTCTGGGAACAAAAATACGCACAAAGAAGTTGAAATGCTGACATAGATATAGTAAAGACAAATCGATGGTTAAAAAGTGCTAGATTAAAAGTGGAGACAGAAGGATTGATTGTAGCAGCACAGAAACAGAGCCTAGCGACAAGAAACTCTCTGGCAAAAATTATAAAATTGATCAAACCCAATAAACATAAGAAACATTATATTTATTGGAAATTATTAAAATGTATTTATTCATTTTATCATTAAGAGTTCTCGGACTATTGTCTTCATCTTTATTGTCATTTCCACAACATTTCGGCCGATATATGCTCCGACCTTTTTCAGGTGTTTGTCGAACTCGGGAACTTTCACGGAACTTCGATCTACGTCCTTTATTGAATCCACGGGGTTCGTCTGTTCTGATTCCGTTAGCCATAACCGGGTACAAGTATAAAGTATACCGGTATTGTTACTCACCTGCAGTCAGGATTGAACCTGCAACCTCCAGATGATTGTCTCCTTAGAAGCTTAGGGAACCAACGTCTATAACTGTTATGCTATTTGTCTTGCTGGAAAGCTCAGAGTAAATTTTTTGGACTTATAAACTTAATGTTCTTACTTGACTAGGATTACTTCTATCATGATTTTTTACTTGTGGTCATATTCAGATTTTTTTTTTCGTCTCAGAAATTTAGACAACTATTAAAATGCTATAGAAAATTGATTGTGAAAAAATGGTATAAACACCAAGCGGAAGGAAAAGGTGTAAGTTTTCTCTGAGATTTTACTATGCAAACTAATAAAAACATAAAGAGAAATAGATGGTTAATGACTAAGAAAGAAAAAGTTTTCTGAATGATATATCAGTGTTGCATAGTCACAACTATGATATATATACACGCGGAAACATAGTCAACACAATAATGACGAGCGAACATAGTTCTTTAGAAAAATATACCTCCCACACTTTATTCGAAATGGTTGCGAAAGGGTTACGAAAGAGTTATGTGTGAGAGGTGAGTTGGAGACTGAACAAACTGCAACTTAATAACCCCCAGTTTCTTTGTCTTTAGCAGCACTTCTTTCTCGTTCTGCTGGCCTGCTCAATCGGGGGTCCTGAGGGCCTATAGCCCTCTGCTGGGTGCTGGTTCTCTCTACAGCATCTTATCTCCAACTAACTGACTCCAAACTGACTGAACCTGTCTCACCGGGTTATATCATTGTTTGATGACCACCTGCTTCCTGTGAGCGTCGCATTAGCACCCAATTCAACCCGTCCACATTCAAGGCTATATCTTGATGTCTTCGACCGGATGCGCCTGTTTCTCGATTGACGGCTAGGCCGAAGGACAATATGTTACATCAGTGCCGACAGATCAGTCGACGAATATAATAAAATAAGTAAAAAGACCTGGAAATAGAAACTGAAAAAATGTGGCACCTTAAGAATACATCATCATCATCATCATCATGTCGTGCTATCAGCGCGGATAACCCTGACCTTTTCTCGCCACCCTTCTCTATCGTCCATTGTTTCCGGCAGATCCTTAGGGCTACATCCCGTATCGGCACAGAGCTGCTGTGTGTAGGTTCTAGCTGGTCGTCCTGCCTTTGCAGGTCCATGTGCAGGGGTACACAGGAGTATCCCACTTATGAGCTCGTCCCTACTTCTCCAGCAGTGTCCCGCATATCTGGTTCGTCTAACTTTGATAGTTTTCGTGATGGGTGGTAAGTAGCCGTACAGCTGCTGCTTTGTTGGGTACTGTCTCCGGGACTTGTTCAATACAGCTCTCAGCATTCTTGTGTAATTGCCATTGAGTTTTTTCTCCATACGTTTAGTGAGCATCCATGTTGTGCGCCCATATAGCAGTATCGAATCGACCGCTGCTTGGAAGAAACTGCACTTCTGTTTATCGGTCATATGACCGATAGCCTATCGCTAACTGTCCTTGCCTTTGCTAGTCACGTGTCGATTGCAGGAATCGGCCTCCATGTCAATGCACACGGAATATATGTACTTTAATCAAACAGATGACATCTCCACACTAAACGTTAGCTTAAGATTACCACCGAGCTAATGATAGTGGGAGCCTTTGGTATGATCAAGAAAGGGACTCATAAACACATTAACAAGATACCTGGTAGTTCCAGCCCAATTCATATACAAAAAATTACACTTTGTGGAGCAGCTCATCTCCTTATGAGAGTACTATCGATGTGACGAAAATATATCACCCCAAAGAAACATAAGTAAAGTAAAAGTAGAGTTGGCGACCTTAATCGAGGGGCGACCCGAAGGCTCCCTTTTCAATTGCTACTACATCGAGGTGTAGGTGAGGGCGCTACTCCATTCCCTGGATTGCTCCAATTTATTCTTTATCCTTACCTTATAATACTGAGCGTTAAACAAGGCGGCATCAAGTACCATTTTTTGAGTCTTTGGTATAACTCAACCTGGGACTGAACCCCGGTCTTCTGGACCACTGGCCCGATATCGAATACGTATAATAATCACTTTCCCTCAGGCAAGGTCTTGGATAAAAAACCGGTAAAGAATTGATAGAAACCGAACATAAAGCTGAAAATCTAATAATAATAATAATAATAATAATCGGCTAGAATACTGAGGTCAGGTCTGACTTCCATATGATCGATAGCTTATCGATAGCTGTGGTAAAATGAAACGCAGTTTCTTCCAGGCAGCGGTCGTGTCGATACTGCTATATGGATGCACTATTTGAACGCTAAGAAAACGGCTGGAGAAAAAGCTAGACGGCAATTACACAAGAATGCTGCGAGCAATATTGAACAAGCTCTGGAGGCAACACCCCACAAAGCACCAACTATACGGCCACCCACCTCGCATCACGAAAACTGTCCAAGTTAGATGAACCAGACATGTAGGACACTGCTGGAGAAGCAGGGACGAGCTCATAAGTGATGTACTCCTATGGACCCCCCCATATGTCCGAGCAAAAGCAGGACGACCAGCTCGAACATACATACAGCAGCTCTGTGAGAATACGGGATGTTGCCCTGAAGACCTGCCAGAGGCGATGAACGATAGGGAGAAGTGGTGAGAGAGGATCAAGGATATTCGTGCTGGCGGTACGACATGATGATGATGATGAGAATACAGAGAAGATTCCTGGAGACTTGAGGAGACTTGCTATCACTCAAACTCCAGTGGAAAACCATTAGCAAACACTGAGGTGAAAAACTCTGAAAGGACGAAAATAATTAAAATGTTAGTAATAATAATAATAAGAAGAAGGTAAAAAGAGAGATAAGTACTAAGGCCTTGCGAGAGAACTAAAATAACTAGGAAACATGAAGGTAACAGTGATACCAATAGTGGTTAGTGCACTTCGAATGTTTCCTAAAGGATTTTTAAAGGGACTGGAAGACTTGGAAATAAGAGGACAAGTAGAGACTATCTAAACTATAAAATTTTTAAGATCGGCTAGATTACCGAGAAGAGTCCTAGAGACGTAAGGAGACTTGCTGGCATGCAAACACCAGGGAGAAACCATCAGCTAACGCTGGCATGAAAAACTCTCAAAGGAGTAAATAAGGATCATAAGATATCGTTTTAATTAACACGAAAGGAATTTCTCAACTTGGAGATTTTGTTGTTCCAGTCGTACATAATGTTAAACTTTAGGAAAGAGAAAAATAGATTAAATTCCTGAACCTAGGCCGAGAACTAAAGAATTTTTGGAACATGAAAATAACAGTTTGGTTTGGTCTAGTTTTATGGCATATCAACATTTATAGGTTACTCAATGCCAAATCCTGTTTATACATCGAAATGAAATGTATATATATATATATATATATATATAATTTGTGAACACATTTTGTAGATAACAATACTAAACAAGCCTGAGCTCTTTTTTGCAAACAATTAAATGGTTTTAAGTCTTATTATATAACAATCACAATTTAACATAACTCATTTGTTTGCACACATAGTTTGTTATATTTGAACCATAGATAAGACCCTATCGGGTGATACCACTCGAGGTCAGAGTAGACCTGGGAGCAATGGCAATGAAGTGGTACTCCATATACCTCAAATCTTCAATGTAAGAGCCTCGACTTCAAATAGCTTAATGTAATATCCAGGACATACCTTGGGAGTTGGTCTTAGCCCACTGCAGAGATGTATTCGGTATATTCTAAAGCCCCAGCCGCCTTGGTTGAAAATAAAAGTGATGCCAATAGTAATCGGAGCTCTTAGAACAGTCCCTAAAAACCTGGAAAAGAGACTCGTTGTATTGGAAATTTGAGGAAGATTTGAAATCATACCGACCACAGCACAACTAAATTCGCTTGGATACTTAGAAGAGCCCTGGAGACCTGAAAAGACTTGTTGTCACTCAGACTTTAGTGAAAAGCTATTAATTAAAATTGATGGGAAAAATTCGCATAGGGGGAGAAGATCAATAAAAATAATTTGTAACGTTTCATCAAGAAATTAGAAAAAAGCGATTTGTTCTGGCTCACCATTAATATTGATTTAGTACCCCTCTTCAGATATCCTCTCCGTAACCATATCTATGGCGTTTCCTCTGCAATTCAATTTGTTGTTTTTGTTAGTATTATCATGATTATTATTAAATCAGATGGTTTCAGTCTTTTAGTGTGTGCGCGTGTGTTCATATCTGAGCTGCGTTAGGAAGACGAACATGGAATTGGCCTGCAGCCTAATCAAGGGTGTGATCCGATTTCTCCTGAGGGGACGGGCCTTGACGTCAGCAGCTCGTAAGAAGGGTCAGACGAATGGAAAGGGACAGGAGCAAGCGAGTGAAATTTGTGATACGTGCTCACCACACATATTCCAGCTTCCTTCCGCTTGCACCCGAAGTCATAGCGCCCTCCTGCGACCCGAGAGGCTGAAACAGTGTAGGGTGTGTCATCTGCGCCCTTCCCCGGTCTGACGTTGCCCCCAGAGACCGTTTGAATTTCACAGGACCGCCGGCCACTTCATCAAATACTGGCAGCGATATTTTCATAATTAGAACGATTGCATTTGAATTAGGGGGTCGGCTCACACGGCGTTTATTTTGTACTCTAGCACTTTAGGTGCAGGCTCGAAAAAAAAAAAAAAAAGATGGAGAAGGTGTAAGATATAGGCGGGAAATATAAATAGCTAACTACATAGACAGATAGAGAGAGTAATAAAAACGCGAGAAAAGGCGATTAGAGGTGAAAAGGATGAAAGGAAATTGGATTAAAGTGATGGAGTAGGTGTAAGGAAAGATAGATAGATAGACTGAGATAGACAGACAATACAAATTGACCGACAGATAGATAGACAGATAGATAAGTAAAGAAACGGAGATGGATCGATAGATAGATAAAGAAACTGAGATAGATAGATAGATAGATAGATTAATAAAAATGCGAGAAAAGGCGATTAGAGGTGAAAAGGACAAAAGAAAATTGGATTAAAGTGATGGAGTAGGTGTAAGGAACGATAGATAGATAGATAGATAGATAGATAGATAGACTGAGATAGATAGATAGATAGATAGACAGACTGAGATAGATAGATTGAGATAGACAGATAGACAAACTGACCGACAGAGAGACAGATAGATAAGTAAAGAAACAGAGACTGATCGATAGATAGATAGATTGAGAAAGATACTGAGAGAGAGAGAGACAGACAGACAGACAGACATGAGATCGAAGTAGGTCACTTGATTGATAAATTAATAAATTTAGATAGATACATAGACTAATACATATATATATATATATATATATATATATATAGATAGATAGAGAGAGAGAGAGAGAGAGAGAATTCATTAATAAATAGTAATACAATAAGATTGTTAGAAATAGAAAAAAAGAGAGAATGAGCTGAGAAGCGAAAAATAAGAAGAAAAAGAAAGAAAAAAGATGCAGAATGTGTAAGGATAGATGGATAACTTGATCAATAAATATAAGTTTAGTAAAGTTAGCGACCATAGTCGAGGGTGACCCGTAGGCTCCCTTTTCGATAGCTACTACACCAAGGTGTAGGGGAGGGCGCTACTCCATTCCCAGGATTGCTCCACTTTACCCTTGAACCGTACCTTATAATGCTGAGTGTTAAGCAAGGTGGTATCAAGTTCCATTTTTAAAGTCTTTGGTATGACTCGACCTGGGATTGAACCCAGGTCTCCCGGGCCATTGGCGAACACTCTAACCGCTGGGCCAATGTCCCGGTTATCTCAATAAATATAAATACACTATAACCAATAGATTAATAGGTAGATAGCTAAACTGAGGCAGATCTATCTATCAATCAATCTATCTATCTATCTAGAAACATAGAAAAATAGAGAAGTGCACGAAAAGAGAGAAACAGAAAATTATGCAAAGATAGATAGATTGATTGAGTGATAAACAAACGAT
>CAUZXS010001757.1:0-47500 GCA_963585895.1 Sepioteuthis lessoniana | reverse complement strand
AAATGAATTCTGTTTAATTGAATTGTTAGTGATACATACCAATACATAGAACAATTTTGACCAGAGCTAAATTGAATTGTTTGAAATAGAGCTATTTGATAATATAACTGTGAGTAAACAAATGACTGGTATTAGTGATACATAGCAATAACTGGAACTGTTGCCTTCTGTTTACAAATCATATCTATCTAATATGAATAAACCGGATTTGGCATTAAATAACCTGTAACATATTGACCCCGGCTAAGCTGTCAAAATAGGAAATGCACCTGTGTAAATAACAGGTGCATCCGGTCGAGGAATATCAGGATATAACCTTGACCGTGGACGGGTTGAATTGGAGAGACGATGCTGGAATGAGGAACTGGTTCCAGAGAGGCTGGGCCCCCAGGCCCCCGGTTGAGCAGCCCAGAAGAACGGGAAAGAAACGCTTTGATGGCCATAAGAGTGAGGGTCAATATGTTGCAGTTCTGTTCAGCCTCCAACTCACCTCTTACACAATAAAACCTTTAGTAACCCTTTCAAACCCTTTCAAATAAGGTGAGAGGTATATTTTTCTAAAGAAGTGTGTCGCTCATCTTTATTGTATTGTCGTTATGATTGTGCATGCATCTGCATATGTGTATGGTACAGTTGTTCATGGCTATACAACAAACCTTCAACAGTTGAAATAGCATGAAACCAAACCAAACCAAACTACACTAATTAAAATAGGTTGTTTTTTTTAAGCAAAACAATTTTTTTTCAGAAATTTTTCCCTAAATGTAAACTCTACATTTACTACAATATTTTTATTATCCTAATTTCGCAAGATTTCAAAATGGTGGAAAATAAAAACGAATCCTCCACGATTGGCCAGAGGTCAGTCATCAATTTTTTGCTAGCTGAGAAGTGGAAACTATTTGAAATGTACGGAAAACTATGTGATGTATTCAGTGAAGCATGTTTTAATCAAAATAATTTTTACAGATCCGTTAAATAAGCATTTGCCACTCTGGGCTTGAGTTAAAAAGACAGTCCATATGTAACATAGCCATACATGAACATGTGAAATGTACATATTCATACAGGTATACAAAACGTTCATAATGCCCATGGTGTAATGGTTATCGTCGTAGAAAATGGACACGGTGACACGAGTTCAAATCCTGGACGTCACTGATGGCATTTCACATAGTACTAATACCCTCAGGAAAGGTATGAATCCAATTATTCTCCCTCCAGCTATGGGTAAATAGTGGGGCAGACTAGGTTTTTCAGCCTTGGTGAGGCAACTAGTCTAGGAGAAGGAAAACTCTGAATTCAAACCTGTTAAACTCCGTTTAAAAATTGACCTTATGTCATATCCTGCCCGAGCGGATGGGGTGGTAAATATGATAATGTTCGTATATATAACATATACATAGAACATAGGAATCCCGAAACATGAAAAACACTTACGACTTCTTAGTTCAGGTACGAAACATTTTATTACCTTTGAGTTAAAAGGTTTTTCGACATAAGGAGAGAGAAGCACAATCTTTCTATGCTGACTTTTCCATCTGCCCCCCATCACGTGCACACCCGCCACAAGGCCACTGGCTTGGCTTCGGCGAGCTAGCGAAATTCACCCTTCTTCTTCGGACCGCAATAATCAACTCAACTGACTTTTTTCAAATCACCCCAAATCCTCCGACCACGCTTCCGGTGCATGACGTCATTCACATCCACTGGTCCTGGGATTTTTATTTTGACATCTGTGAACGACACATCCTCCCCGCGCGCGCGTTAACACCAGCGCTTAAGTTTGCACCTAACTAACCCATGTGCTGAGCCGAAAAGCAAAATATATAAAAATGAAATCTTACGGCCATTATATTACACATAGTGTAGAGAAACATCGACTCTCCGGTATAGAAAAGGTTCTGGTCGCAGCAGTTTGTATAGAAGGTCATGCTGACATAAAAGGACTCATCACTATTGTTTTCCATGAAAAAAATTGAACTTTAAACAGCGCTAATTATTGACAACTCCTTTGGCAGTATTTCACTTCTTTTATTGAATAACCCTCTGATTTGAACACACACACACACACACACACACACATATATATATATATATATATGCATGATTATGCAACTTGAGATCACTTTGAAACGTTATCTTTTAGAAAAAAATGATTTTAGCTCATTCAAAATGATTTCGAACGCTGATTTTCTTGGCATGCAGACCTTTCTAGAGTGAATGATTTCTATATGCATTTAGTCATCCCATCCACCAAGGGCATAATGTGACACAAGGTCAATTTTTAAGCGGAGTAAAGCTGGTTTGAATTCAGAGTTTTCCTTCTGCCAGACTAGTTGCCAAAGCCAGGCTTAAGAATACAGTCTGCCCTATTATTAACCCATATCTGGAAGGATTACTGTACAAAGTTGTTGTTTGTAAAATATCATCGCGAAGATTGCCTCATCATTCGCATCAGTTCGCAAACACTTACCAACTGCATCAATGCTTTCTTGATATCATTCCTTCACAATGCTAATTCCATACGAACAGCTAAAGGACTGCTGAAATATGGACTAAATTATCCCGTCGGTATTTTCCAAGGTACATTATCTTCGGTTGGGCACCTCTGGTGGTGTAATGGTGGTTTGCAAGTTAGACTAGCAAACCTATACGAATTAGTTTGAGTCTTATTGGGTGCCCCATTCATTCGGCCTTGTGCCACATCTAAACAAAAAGCTTAGTATATTACTACAGTCAATTGTCTCTGGGGACCTCTGGTGGTGTAATGGTGAGCACGCTAGATTAGCAAACTTTCATGAGGGTGTTTGAGTTTTATTGAGTGCTCCATTCATTCGGCCTTGTGCCAAATCGAAGCAGTAACCTTCGTAAATTACTACATTATCTCCGGTTTCAAGGTCAATAGGTGTTTAATTGCTTTTTAGATTCTGAGCCACTCCCTGTCCATCCACGCCATGTTGGCAGGGCTTAAAATAAAAAGACTGTATCCTCCGTAGAAAAGTAAGACCTCGTCAAAAACATACGGGATGTCCTGATTATGACACTAAACTGCATATGATGGTGTAACTTCAGTTTTGAAGTACCCCTTCCTTTGTTATATACTCACATAATAAATATGCTTATATACACATATACATGTTCATGCAGGATACATACTGACGCAATAAATTAATCAGACGCAGTAATAAACGACGCAGGAAGACTTCTTTAACAATATTTACCTCTCACTTTATTGCAAGGGTTCGAAAAGGTTGTGTGGGGTTTTACTGCGAGAGGGAGCTGGAGATCGAACATAACTGCAATATTTTGACCCTTCACTCTTATGGCCGTCACGTTGTGTCTTTCTTGTTCTCTTGATGCTCAACCGGAGGCCTAGGGGCTCACTCTGCTGGGTGATCTGCTACAACTTATCAGCAACTTCTCAGGTCCCCAAACTCCATCGGGGTTCCCGAGGGCCCCCTCGGCCGGGTGTGGCTTTCCCTACCACATCTCGTCTCCAACTGGCCTGGAACTCCGTCCGATCTTCAACTCAACTGGCCGGAACTCAATTGCCTCAACTTCCGTCTTGACTGCGTTATATAATAGTTCAACGCCTACACGATCGCCCACTCGATCTTTGAAATCGAATGTTTAATCGTCATCAAGCGGAAACAACTGTCATGCAGTTCAGAGGTCACTCTCTTCCGGTGCGTCAGTCTATGAGAGTATCATGGGATATTTTTACCTCGTCCCATTTCATCAGCCAATTTCCGCCCACGCGATTTCCTCTCATAACTGCCATTAGAATGTATCACTTCCTTCTGGTGCATCACCTTGGAATGGCATTTTTGGCCGGGTCAAAAGGTCAAAACACAACACATTGCTATTACTCCAAGGTCCACTGTAGCGAATAAATGAGTAAATGATTAAATAAAACACCAATCTACAAATTAAATTCATTTTATTTTTTAAATTGAGAGAAAAGTTTGTTGAAAAACCAAAGCTACAATGTCTTTTCTTAAAAGAAAAGATAATACTAGAGCGTAAATATATTCTGAGATAAACGTTCATGTAGCAGTTTATATTGTCTAAATCTACTTGATATATTTTGTGTGGGTAAAAGATATTTGTGCGTGTATGTCACTATGAAGGAGAGAATATGTTGGCGGATGTGGCTAGAATTTTCATCCACTGGGAAAAAATCGAATAACAGTATAAATATTAATGTAGACAAATATATTTTGGTTCAATCTAAAATAATTAAGCGATGTTGAAATTAAATGCTACCTTGAAGGAACAGAATGTTAGATTTTTACTCAAAAGAAATAAAGTCGAAAGTTTTGAGTAGATTACATAATAAATGAATAGACTACCTGAAGTGGCAAGCCTCTCAGCTTAGATGTGGCACAAAGCAATATGAATGGAAGACCTAATGAGACTAAAACTCTCGTGTAGTTTTGCGAGTTGAACTTGCTATTACACCTCCAGAGGCGCCCATCTTTTATAATGCAGCTCGCAAACCCTAAGGTGGCCCAGCTGAAGCTGGGGGCCATTCAGCCTCAAATCTGACATTGATCTTGGTCTTGGGCCTTCGTCCGGCACGAAAGCTAGATGGGGCCACGAAAGATTAATTGAAGAACGTATCTATTTTTTCGCTTATTTATAAGATTGAGGTTGGCTCGAAATTAGAAGTGGATGATTCATTAATGATTCCTGTAGGTTAAAAAATATATTTTAAACAATCTAGGAAGGAAAAGATTTCTACAATTATTTTAGGTTTTGATCAAATTTTTCGCGATAAGTCAAATATTGTCGTCTGCGAATCTCAAAATGATTTCAAAACAAGTGCGTAAACGCTGATTGGTCAATGAATGCAAAAATACTGAGGCAAAAATTAGAGCTTCGCAAGCCGCTTTCTGCACAAAGATTAACAGGCCAATTTCAGCGGGCGCTGTAGAATACACCAACTGCTTATCTGCTGAGGGGTAAGACTCCCCCAAAGAGTGTCCTGGATATAATAATCTGATAGTGAGGTTCCAGTAATGTTGGAGTTTTGGGGAATGCTGAATACCCCTTTATTGTTATTGCTCCCAGGTATACTCTGGGTCAAATAAAACTAAACTGTGTACTTATGATGAACTGAATTGTTTGAAATAGAACTGTTCTGACATTTAAACTGCATACTTATGCTAAACTAAATTGTTTGAAAGAGAACTGTTTTGATATTTAACTATGGGTAAATAAATGAGTGATGTTTAATTAAATTGTTATAGATACATAGCAATACTTGGAACCATTTAACTTTGTTGACTGAATTGAAATAACTTGAAAAAAATTTTGACATTTAAACTGTGTACTTCAGCTAAACTGAATTGTTTGAAATAGAACTGTTTATATGTATAAAAATGGATTTGGCATTAAATAATATTCAATGGTTTATGTGCCATAAAACCAAACCAAACAAGACCAAACAAAAATTAACATTTCTTTTCGCCTAGAAATAAGTTGATTTTCCACATTTTCTTTGACTTTTAAGAGTTAAAATGAGAGTGATCCTAGGAGCAATGGCAATGAAGTCGTACTCCGCATTCCCCAAAGCTCCAGCATTATTGGAGCTTAATTATCAGATTTAGTGATATACCCAGGATAATTTTTTTCGTGGTCTTAAGCTTCTCCAGGGGCTACAGCCAGTGTATTCAAGCCACAAACTCAAGGGTGATATTTCATTTGCTGTTTTTGGTTTTATTTACGACTTCATTCCTCGTTTTCGATGAGCTCTGTTTCACACTGTGAACTAAAAGCAACTAAATTGAAAATACAAAAAGAAAAAAGAAAGACAAGTACTACGTTGCTTTAGACCGAGAATGTGTCTGTAGTGCACTTTTAAAGCTGGTCTCGTTTCAGATTGTATAGTAGAAATATCTTCAGCTGACCAACCGAGAAATGACGAGGCGTTTATCTAAAGTAATCCAACCCACGAACCACTTGCTTCCAAATCAACCAAGTCAATAAACTGTGAAATTGGATACTGCATTCACATAGACAGACAGTCAGATTGATTGATTGATAGATTGATAGCTAGATAAGTGTGAACAGTTAAGAAATCGATAGATATGAATAGAGACAGATAGATAGATAGATAGATAGATAGATAGATAGATAGATAGATTTAAACATTCAGAGAGGTAGACAAACTGACAGATTTTTAGACAGATAGATAGATTTGGAAGTTTTTGATGAAAATTTTTTCTGCATTAATAAAAATTGGTTCAATTCGCGTGGATGAGCTGATCGAAGAGTTTTTCTTTAAGATAGATTGATGGATAGTTTGACTGGATAGATTGACTGCAATAGATTGACTGCGATATATAGATAGATAGATAGATAGATAGGTTTGGTGTTGTTTCCTTTTTAAAGGTATATCAATCTTTGTGTGTTGATTAAAGACAAAGCCAACTTTTAGAAGGACAGTAGTGTTATTATTTAACCAAAAGTTGGTGGGGATAAAGGAATTCATACTTTTCTCAGCCTATTTCTATCTATCTATCTATCTATCTATCTATCTATCTATCTATCTTAGTCTTTTTTGGTTTTGTTACGGATAGCAACCGAGTTTTCAGTCTTTTAGAACATTTAGTGAGATCGGCAATATATGTGAGTATAGTAAGGCGGTGGGTAATCCATCAATAGTAACAGTGATATGAGTAATATGCCTTTCCCGTATATAAAGATTGGAGGATATTAAATGATTTGTTTTAATGTCATTAAATACATCAAACCAAACCAAACCAAACCAAACCACTCCCCAATCATTCTTCGTCTTCATTTGACACATCCCATTATCATTAGCTAATTTGGCCTTGCATAGCGTGAATCTTAGTAATTAATTAAATAAATAAAAAGGTTGACTACTGTCATTCTTCGATCTACCTTTAGCGGGAACGTTAGCCTGAAACTATCTTTTTTGATAGAATTGGGTAGTGACTTTGTAGATTTTGGCCGACTGACCGGATTTACCTCTTTTCTAGTAGCTTTCTTGTCCCTCACCCCGTATGAGTGTGTGTGTGTGTGTGTGTGTGTGTGTGAGAGAGAGAGAGAGAGAGAGAGAGAGAGAGTGAGACAGACAGAGAGACAGAGAAAGACAGAGACAGAGAAAGTGAGAGTATTTTCCTTGGCAAATTATCTTCTGGCCATAGCAGTTAGACGCGCAACTGACCCTTGGCAAGCAAATGAAATCAACAAATTGCAGGCCAAATCCTGCTCCCTCGCGTGTAGATTCACTGCCCTCAAGTAGATGTAGGTATCCTTCACTTTTCTTGAGTTCCATTCATGCCACTTTTACATACAAGATGCCGACAACAGTAAGATTTTTCTCGCTATCCAAAATGGCGCAAAGCGAAGAAGTAATTATTATTAATTTTTATTGATTCAAATTGTGAGCGTACTCACACACATACACACACATATACACATTCACTCACACACACACACGCACACACACACACACGTATATATACATTTATATGTTTATATTTAAACTCACAAATACATATACATATATATATATATATATGTATTAATATTGGTAAACTATTAATATTAGTAAACTAATCAACTTATTATATATATATATATATATATTGAAGAAAAAGCTAAATGAGAGCTATAGAAGAATGCTGTTTGCTGTTTAGAACTAGTTCAGAAAGAAATACCTAATAAAACAGCAGTTGGAAGGCCACTTACCTCCCATCCCACAAACTATCCAAATAATAGGAACAAGACAAGTAGAGGTAAGTACGAAATCATATGCGATGTTCTCCAATGGACTCCTTCACACGGACGCGCCGGCGTTAGTCGGCTTTACTTACATTAGTTCTGTGCGGATACTGGATGCAGTCTAGAGCACCTGCTGGGAGTGATGGATGATATATTCGGATGGTGTGTGTGTGTGTGTGTGTGTGTGTGAGAGAGAGAGAGAGAGAGAGAGTTCGGGAACTCCGTTCTATCAGCACGAAGATGATATATGTATATATATATATTTTTTTTTTTTCATCATACAACGTGTGAAAGCACGTGCGATACCCTAGCCTCATCAGCCGCCAACCAGGGTGATGTATATATTATTTAAAAGAAAAACCTTTTAAAATTATTCATATTTTTTGTGATGATATTTATTTCAGCACACTCTTTATTTTTGAAAAGATTGATCTGCATCTTCAGACAAAGTAGTAATGAGAAATTTCTAATGAAAACTTAGAAGAAACCACAAATTTCAGGCCATCCTATCTCCCTAACACAAATTTCACCCTTTTTTTTTTTTTAAAATAAAAAACCTGACCATTTGTTTTTCATGCCAGTTTGACAAATGATATTCAATTTCTCTATCAAGACATATCAATTGTCGACTACTCTTTCCTTTTAACCTCATTTTTATATAATGGCAAACAAACTTTTAAATCCAAATGAAATAAATAAATAAATAAAATGAATAAAAGAAGAAATAAATTTAGGGAGAGAAAATTATCCACCATAAGCAACTTATCTGGGTATTAATAACCTCTTAACAAAATAAAAATTCATATCGTATATTAATACTATTTAATCAAAAAACAATCAAATTTTTATATTATTCAATATAATTGGTCACATTAATAATATGAAAATAAAAATTATACTAGTTCCTGTTAATGTAATATAATGGCCGTGGGATTTCATTTTATATATCTGGCCTTTGGGTCCAGGGCTCAGCACAGTTTGGTGCAAACTTGAGCGCAGGAGGATGTGTCGTTTACAGATGTCAAAATAAAAATCTCAGATAGAAAGGTTGACCATTGGATGTGAATGACGTCATGCACCGGAAGCGCGCGCGGAGGATTTTGGGAATTTTGAAAAAGTCAGTTGAGTTGAGTTCCTGGCTCGGAAGAAGACGGTTGACTTTCGCTAGCTCGTCGAAGCCAAGCCGGTGGCCTTGTGACGGGTGCCACACGTGTTAGGGGGGGGGAGATGGAAAAGCCAGAATAGAAAGAATGTGTATTTCTCTCCTTATGTCGAAGAACCTTTAAACTCAAAGGTAATAAAAATTTTCGTACCTGAACTAAGAAGTCGTGTTTTTCGTGTATCGGGATTCCTTTGTTCTATGTATATATGTTATGAACATTCTATGTACGTTTCACATATATCCGTATCTGGCTATGGTACATTAAGAGTGTTATCTAAAATTTAAACAAATACAACATATCATATATTCTCAAAGTTACAATTATATCTTACAAATTATCATATTATTCATATTATTCATCATCATCATGTCGTGCTGGTAGTACGGATATCCCGGACCCTCTCTCGCCACTCCTCCCTATCGTTCATCGCCTCAGGCAGGTCTTCTGGACAACATCCCGTATCCTCACATAGTTGCTGAATGTATGTTCGTGCTGGTCGTCCTGCTTTTGCACGGCCATGTGTGGGGGTCCATAAGAGTACATCACTTATGAGTTCGTCCCTGCTTCTCCAGCAGTGTCCTGCATGTCTGGTTCGTCTAACTTGAATAGTTTTCGTGATAGGAGCCAGGTGTCCGTTCAGTTGGTGTCTTGTGGGGTGTTGCCGCCAGGACTTGTTCAAGATTGCTCGCATCATTCTTGTGTAATTGCCGTCTAGCTTCTAGCTAGCTTCTTCTCCAGCCGTTTTGTTAGAGTCCATTTAGTGCATCCATATAGCAGTATCGATGCGACCGCTGCCTGGAAGAAACTGCGTTTCATTTTATCGGTTAGGTCTGATTTCCATATAATCGATAGCCTATTGATAGATGTCCATGCTTTCGTTAACCTCGTAACGATGCTGTAATTCATATATTACTAAACCTCAAATCCTTAATATTATAAATAATAATCATTTATAATCAATTACTATAAAATACTACAAATTACTATTCATAAAATAACTATTAAGACATTTTTTATTATTCTTAAATAAAATCATACCAAATATTATAGATTATAACAAATTAAGAATTATATTCACAGTTAATATTACAATTACAATTATTACTACGAATCATCAAACCTTTTAATATTAGTAAACTAATCATCAACTTATTATAAATATTAATAACATTAATGCTAACAAAAACAATAACAGACATCAACAACTACCAGAATATACTATTACTTAATATTAATAATCATTAACAATTAATAATTAATACCAATAAAAAATCGTTCTAATTAATATTGATAATTATTACTATGTACTACAACATTATGACAAAAATATCATTCATAATATGCGCTCTGTAATCAATAAAAAAAACTATACCCTCTATCGCTTATTGCATTTTATCAATAAATCCGTTGTTAAAAAATATGAGAATTAATTTAGATCATATCTTAAGACATATATATTCAAATCCAAAGTATACTAAATCTAATCAAATTGAAAAATATATAATATAAATTATAATAATCATATATATATAAAATAAATATAATTCTTTTCAAAGAATCAATAATAATCTTTAAAGAGATAAGAAAATTATAAATGAGTCTAAAATCATTTTACATAACCTTATATATATATATATATATATATATATATATATATATATATATATATATATATATATATATATATATTTCATGGCGATATTTAGATATCAATTCATTATTTTGATTAAGTGATTTACTGATATTTCTATCTTATACTAAATTTTCTTCTAAACAGAATTTACATCTACTTCTAAAATTACGAAGGATGGCTGATCTTTTGATAAAATTCCATCTAAATAATGGTGTAAGGCCACAACCCTTCAATCTCCAGAACCATTTAGAAAGGGCTGTTTGGTTTCTTAAAGTAGGGTTAGAAAAGGAATACCTGTTGCTATAAAACCTCAGCTTCCAATTTGCCCAGTTAGCTGGGGCTGTAGAATACACTGACTGCACCTCTGCAGAGGGGTAAGACCCCCCCTAACGAGTGTCCTGTATATGACACTAAACAATCTGATGGTGAGGTTCCAGATATGCTGGAGCTTTGGGGAATGCGGAGTACCCCTTCATTGCCATTGCTCCCAGGTCCACTTTGGTCCGGAGTGGTAGCATCTGACAGGGCCTTATCTATGGGTTAAATAGAAGTAACAGCATACTTATGCTAAAATGAATCGATTAAACTGAATAGCTTGAAATAGAAACGTTTTTGACAATTAAACCGTACTTACACTTAAACTGCGTGCTTATGCTTAATTGAATTATTTCAAATAGAACTGTTTTTCGACATTAAAACTGTATTTACACTTAACTGAATTATTACATATAACTGCTTAAATAGTTTGAAATGGAAATGTTTTTGACAATTAAACTGTTTACTTAGGCTAAACTGAACTGTTTTCAATAGAACAGATTATTTACATAAAAATGGATTTGGCGTTAAATAACCTACAAAGGTTGATATACCACAAAACCAAACAAACCAAACCATCAGCATCCAATTTCCAACAGGAATTCAAAAGTATATCTTTATGTCCTTTATGTTTTCCATCATGAAAATGGTTGCCTTGTACACTACATTCTCGGAATTACATTTACTGCCAACAGAACATTCTTCTCTAACCCTGCAATATATATATATATATATATATATATATATATATATATATATGAGGTGCATACGATAAGTTTCCAGACTTTTTTAGTATGGGCATTTAAAATTGTCGTAGACAATTCAGTATGTTATTGCTGTACATCTTATGAGATGCCTGACCCATTTTTATGATTTCAGATTCAAATAAACAGCTACAGCAGGAATTTGAATACACCCTACTAAAGACTGATTGTCACAGCTGGTGAATTTCAAAAATGCAATATGGACGTGAGGAAGAACGATATGCAATAAAATTGTGTTTTAAACTTGGAAAACATGCCAGAAAAACGTATGGAATGCTTCAGACTGCTTTTCGACCATCTTGCATGAATCGAGCATCAGTTTTTGAGTGGCATAAGAGATTCAAGGAAGCCAGGGATCTGTGAGGGATGGTGAGAGGTGTAGGAGGAGTAAGTAAGTCAATAGACCAGAGTTGATTGGCCAAAGGGTTAGGGTTAGGGTTACTATGTTGAGGTTTTAAGGGAGTTCTGGAAGAGATTCGGTCGGAAGAGGCCAGCACTCTTCAAATCGGGTCAGTGGCATTTCCACCAGGACAGTACACCAGTCCCAAACTCCATCCTTGTCACAGACTATTTGACCAAGATAGGCACCAAGACAGGTCCTCAGACTCCCTATAGTCAAGACCTTGCTCCCTGTGACTTTTGCTTATTCCCTAAGCTCAGAGGCTGTCTTTATGAGACAATTGAGGAGATGAAAGAGGCTGTGACAAAGGTCATTGACACGCTCACACAAGTGGCCTTCCATGGAGCCTTCTGGAAGTTGTTGGAACGGTACAGCAAGTGCATTGCAGCCGGAGGAGATTACTTCGAAGGGGACTAGAGTTTTATGTGTGTACTATCAGTAAAAGTGCCCATACGAAAAAAAGTCTGGAAACTTATCGTATGCACCTCGAATATATATATTAGAGGCGCTCGTTGTGTAATGATTATTTTTGAAGGAAACCCATACGGTGATCCGAGTTCAAACCCTGTTTGCATTTCACTAATTCCCTTGGGAAGAGTATGCATCGAACAATTCTCTTTGAGGCTATGGATAAATAGTAGAGGAGACTTGGCGCTTTAACCTTGGTATAACAAACGATCTTGAAGGAATACTCCGAATTAAAACCTGTTAAACTCCGTTTCAATAATTGACCTCACTAAGTGCCTCATATTGTAATATTACGGACGGGCGCTGTCGTTGAGAGCACATCGACTGTCATCTATCATTGAAAAATGTCACAAACCTAACGCGTGCGGGCAGAATGACCTGTTGAGTTCAAGCGTGATTTTGATATAATCACGCATGAACTTTCACGTGCTTCACTATTGTTTTCACTGGTGTCACCGAACCTTCTGGAACCTTCGAATTGATGCATAAAATCTCTATATAAGAAATCAAGTAACGAGATTTTAGGGAGTTCAAGGCAGGTTTGTAAACTGGTGCGTCAGCGGTGCCGGACACCCCAACCCGTGCATACCCAGCCTGCCGCGATACGACTGACAGGAACGTATCAACAAGCCAGCTAAAACGAAACCGCCGTCGTCGCCAAGGAGAGGAGGGAGGAAGAGCGTTATGAAACAGACTTTTCTAACTACAACCCGCTGTAGTCCACAACTACTATTTTCTTCCTTAAATTTCGAGTTTGAGTGTTTCTTTTCTGCGAACTCCTTTCTTTCAGACTCAACGTATTTTGGTCCTATGTTACAATATTTCTGGTTCTGTGCAACAGATGAACAAAGCTTAGTAAATGAGCAGTATGCATGAGTGGAAAGAGTGATAGTGAACTCGACAATCAAGCTATTAGCAGTGATTTCGATACTCACTGGGTGCTCCATGGCTTGTATCAAACTAATCCTATATTAGTTAATGCCAACCTATGTAAACGTTTCCATTGCTCTCCGAAATTATATAAAGCGAAGAAACAATTACTAAAAATAACCCTTCATCTCTGGTGCGATGATGATGGTGCTACCATGCAGTTGAGATATCCAGAGAATAGGTGGCTTCAAATATTTTACTATGCTTTATCCAGATAAAAAGAAAATGGCTGTGGTAGATAAACTGATACCACACTAAGATCCTAATCTGAAGGCTTACTATCTCAGAATTTAGAATACCGTCCCAGCTCGTTTTTTTTACGAAACTGATCTTTTTTTCTTTTCTCTTTTAATCTATTTTGCCAATGGCCCAACCGGTGCAAATGTCGGGTGGGTGATATTAAGTTAATTGCCTGGTTCCAGAGGGACTTCCCTCCAAGCAGTACCTCCTCTAAAGAGAAATGTTGATATAAGCAAATTTTTTTGTAATGAACGCGAATGAGTTTCGATTTGAGCTTGATCTCCCACAATAAAAGGACTCCATGTTAAATATGATTTGGTGAGAAGTCGGACGAAAACTTTCTCCTCGCATTAAATCGATTTTGTGTCACATTTTGGCTTTTTGGGGAGCCAGATGTATACAGTTTGCTTAATGGCATATCAACCTTCGTGGTTTATTCAATGCCAAAGCTATCATTAGAGAAGAACAGCAGTGATACTATTTAACTCATAGCTGGAGGGAATAAGGGGGTTCATGCCTTTCCCAAAGGTATTCCTCTGAAAGTGAACGTAATAGAAAAACAGTAATTCGAATTCGTTTACTTCGGGGCCACAGTCCAACACTTTAACCATTATACCACTGGAACTCTACCCCGGATAAATAAATTGTAGTCTTTCTATCTGTACAACAGTTAGTTTATATTTACCCAACCCATACTGCTCCGGGAAGGACACGAAATAAGGTCAATATTGATTCAGAGTTCTTCCTTCGAGATTGGTCGCTGTTCAAGATTAAAGAACCCCTTAAAAAGCAGAGTGTAAATGCATTTGTATGCTAGCAAAATCTGCTAAACGTAAAATATATATATATTTATACGAAAGCTAGTATTATCCTTAGTTTTGCTTAGTCAGACACAGAGACTCAGAATCCTTGTTGTTGCGAAGAGTTCACCCCTATTAAGATATGAAAATGCTGATCGATGTTTTTTTAAAAATCATTTATTTATCTTTTATATAATTTGACCGTAAGTCTATTCGAGAGCTTGGGTTGTCTCATAAATTATTTGTGCATCTGACAGTTGTCAAGCCAGTTAATGTAACGACATTTAAAACATCCAATAAATGTATGAATGTATGTATGTGTGTATGTATGTATCAATCTATCTATCTATGAAAATCTGTTAATATATATCTTGGTTTTCATTATCTATCTATCTATCTATGAAAATCTGTTAATATATATATATATCTTGGTTTTCATTATCTATCTATCTATCTATCTATCTATCTAAGCTGTTTGCACCAGTCTTTGTCGATGGCAGAAAATCGTTAATGGTGTCACTGTTTGCTGCAATGCAGGTGTCTCGAGACTCGCTGTTCGTCCTGGATACGGTGGTCTTGACATCCGACATTTTCTCCGACGTCAGCTGATCCGTTTCTCGCCTCATGCGGACCCAGCCACCGCGTCGGACAGCATGAAGAGAAAAAAAGGGAAAGACAGAGACAGAGACAGTGAGAAAAAAAAGAAAGTAAGAAAAAAAAAAAAAGAGAGGCAGGAGAGAGAGAGAGAGAGAGAGAGAGAGAGAGAGAGAGAGAGAGAGTATTTAAGCTTGGTGATAGAAAAATCGAGAAGGTATATCTGGAGTTGTAGAATAATAGAAATCGATAAATAGTTTTGTCGGATAAAAAAAAAAAGAATTAATTATCAGATATTTAGTACTGCCTGCTTCTCTCTTTCTTTCTCTCACTCTCTCTCTCTCACTCTTTCTTTCTCTCTCTCTCTCTCTCTCTCACACACACACACAGACACTCTTTCTTTCTTTCTCTCGAACACACATACATATATATATGTGTAGGTGTAAATCTGGGCTTAGCTTGGGCACAATGCCAAAAATTGGGTAACAAAATATCTCGAGGTTTTTAACCGACCTTATGGACTGTCATTGCACTTTGTGGTCTCGTGTTATTTTGAAGGTGTCCCTGAAAGTGAAGCCAGATGCTATATATATATATAAAGCAAAACAGTACATTCAACATCAATAAATGGGAGAAGAACTCAGCTGTAAAAAAAACCCCTAAAACAGTGAGTAAATAATAAAAAAAACATGATTTTGTTCTTCACGACTATGAATTTCTCTTTGAAACGATGATCAGATGCGTTGTGTGCGTGTGTATGAGTTCACACACACACACACACACACACACACACACACATATATATATATATATATGTGTGTGTGTGTGTATGTGTGTGTGTGTGTGTGTGCGTGTGTGTGTATTATATGAAGTATTGTAAGAACGCTATTTCATAGTGAGCACTCAAAAAATAAAGATCAAAAATAAAAGAAAAACAAATATTATATATAAAATATATATGAATATATATATATATATGTGTGTGTGTAGTGTAAGCGTAAGTATTGGTTTCAGCGTACACACTGTTTCTTTTAATCTATATGGGTATATATGGGTACGTAGCCTGACGTTCGAAACACTACTGCATAGTTTGGAACGAGCAGCCGCAGGCATAGGCCTCTGTGTTAATGCACACAAAACAGAATATATGTGCTATAATCAAACGGGTGACATCTCCACTCTAGACGGAACCCCTCTTAAACTAGTAGACAAATTCACTTGCCTAGGAAGCAGCGTCGAATCAACCGAAAAGGACATCGACACGAGGTTAACGAAAGCATGGACAGCTATCAATAGGCTATCGATTATATGGAAATCAGACCTAACCGATAAAATGAAACGTAGTCTCTTCCAGGCAGCGGTCGCATCGATACTGCTATATGGGTACACTACATGGACGTTAACAAAACGGCAGGAGAAGAAGCGAGACGGCAATTACACAAGAATGCTGCGTGAAATCTTGAACAAGTCCTGGCGGCAACACCCCACAAGACACCAACTGTACGGCCACCTGCCTCCTATCACGAAAACTATTCAAGTTAGACGAACCAGACATGCAGGACACTGCTGGAGAAGCAGGGACGAACTCATAAGAGATGTACTCTTATGGACCCCCACACGTGGCTGTGCCAAAGCAGGACGACCAGCACGAACATACATTCAGCAGCTATGTAAGGATACGGGATGTTGTCCAAAAGACCTGCCTAGGGCGATGAACGATAGGAAGGAGTGGCGAGAGAGGGTCAGGGATATCCGTGCTACCAGCGCGACATGATGATATATATATATATATATATATATATATAATTTTATTTTATAACTATTTCAGAATTATCCTGAAGATCTCTCGGGAAAACTTGGGTTGATAGTTTCTGGCTTTTTTGGTATTATATATATATATATATATATATATATATATATATATATATATATATATATTTACACACACACACATATATATATATATACGTATATATATATATATAAGTCTCCTGATAAATGTGTGTATATATATATATATATAGAAAGAGAGAGAGAGAGAGAGAGAAACATAGATAGATTGATAGAGAAAGAGAGAGAGAGAGAGAGAGGGCGAGAGAGAGAGAGAGAGAGAGAGAGAGTAAATTCATAATGATAGAGAAAATCGAAAAAAATATCAAGTGTTACCTTAATTCTAGCAACTCATGAGAATAAAGGAATATTACGTCTTCGCATAAACAGATTCAACAAGAAATTGAACCAGCGGGCAAACATTAGATTTTAACCCTCAAATGCTTATAAAAATCTTTCAAAATAACATTACGGTATAATGACTGATCATCCTAGTTGTCATTTTCGTTTGAGAGAATAAAAAACAAACTACAACAACAACAGCAATAACAAATAAACAAACAGAATAAACTATTTATAAATACGTGCAGAATTGGACGCGATAGTTGGTAATTTTCGGTTTTAATAACATTTAAAAGTTTCAATTACATATTTACAATCCTTTGATATTTACTAGTCTCTCAGTCTTGAAATGCACTCGGCCAATAATAAATATCCCCTGATAATGGTTGAAGAAAGAAACCGATTGGGTCGAATAAATTCATTAAAGAATAGATGTTATCAACGTTTGTGTCAACTCTTTCGTTCATATTCTATAACGTAATACACACACACATACACACACACACACACAGAGAGGTATATATATATATATATATATACATATATATATATATATATGAAAATATATTGAGATAAAAAAACACAAGTTCTTCAGAGGATGACTCTGTTTGAAGAAATATTTGACTAGGTTTAACTTTTCGGCTTTTAGATCTTCATCAGGGCGTGTAAGTTACCAAATAAACGAAGAAGATGAAAAAGTTTTAAAGCATTCTATTTCCGCTGCTAGCGCTGAGTTCCGAATTTATGTGATGCCATTAAGTTGGCGACTGTAGTAGAGGGCGACCCGAAGGCTCCCTTTTCCGTTGCTACTACACTGAGGTGTAGGGGAGGGCGCTACTCCTTTCCCAGGATTGCTCTTCTTTACCCTTGATCTGTACCTTATAATGCTGAGTGTTAAGCAAGGATGTATCAAGTACCATTTTTTAAGTCTTTGGTATGACTCGACCTGGGATTGAACCACGGTCTCCCGGACCATTGGCGAACACTCTACCCACTAGGTGTGTTCAAAAATTTATCAAAAAACTCCATATTATATCAATCGTCTTAGATATACATATACAATACACAATAAGAATATTTCAAAACATTGTCTTCATATACAGGATGTCTCCAAATAGATGCAACCCATTAATATGAAAATGATTTATTACTGAGACCAGCGCAATGCCGGTCATTTGGAACACGTTCTGTAAAAATTGCATCTTTTGATCTAGAGACGTCAAATTAATAAATTTTTAATTGTTATAATATCAGCTTCCAGGACATGCTATATTCTTTGAATTTCTTGTCTCAGTAATAAATCATTATCATATTAATGGGTGACATTAATTTTGAGACGGTTTTGAATGAATTTGTCTCCAAATAAGTAGTGACGCAAAATATTCTTTCCTATCTTGTCCAAGGCATTGTGATCGAGGATTAATAGTTGTTATCGTATACTATTTTCAAATTTGAAAGTAAAAAGAACACAATGTTATTACTAGTAGAGTTATTTGCAGTCCCATGGGTCCGATGTGTATTGAGACATTCTACATGTATATATGTAAAAAAATTTAAATGGAAAAGTGGATAAAACTTTTCTACTAATATTTTTTACATTTTGTCGAATTTTCCCAATGGTTTATGTTTTCATATATATATTTATATATAGAGAATCATAGAATATGTATAAAACTAATATATATATATATATATATATATATATATATATATATATATATATATATTAGTTTTATACCTATTCTATGATTCTGACGGTATGAAAAACAAAACCCAGATGATACAATTTGCAAATTAAAATATTATTCCAACTGATGTTTGGGAAAAATTACATAAAAAGAGGACAAGACAAAAAACATTCGTATTGCGAGAAAATAATCAACCAACACCAATATTCAAAAGAAAAAACATCGACAGAATACCTGCTCATTACACTGAGTAGAACAAGATACGAATACCTACAGAGTCAAAAGTAATCTACTTTTAGTAGATTATTTCTGACTATAGTATTTTATATTTGTACGTATGTATATGTATTATTTTCATATACTTATATATATTAACCTAAGCCCTTCTTCACGATTAGGATGTGATACAAGGTCAATTTATAAGCGTTATAAAACTAGCTTGATTAAGTGTTTTCCTTCAAGGTCAGTTGCCTAACAATAGTTGATGGTCCCAATATGCCTTACTATTTCCCCATTGCTGGGGACTGAATAGATGGATTCATGTCTTTCCCTATGTTATACAAGATTTGAAATCTGGTCGCCTATTCCATTTACAATGACTTTAACTGTCAGTCTAAACGCGCTTTCTTATAAATATAAAATACATTTTCAGTTTCATATATTGCATAGATATACACTTTGGATATCCTCCTCCTCCTCCTCATCATCATCAAGTCGCGCTGACAGCACAGATTTTCCGGACTCTCTCTCTTTCTCTCTCTCTCTCTCTCCATCCATCCCTATTATCCATCGCTCCCCGCAGATCTTCCAACTTACATGCTGTGTTCGTTCCAAGATAATGTAAATAAGGTTTTGCTGGTCGGCCAACATTGGCACATCCATGTGTAGAGGTTTATTGAAGGACATCACTTATGAGTTCGTCTTTGCTTCTCCAGCAGTGTCCCGCATGTTTTGTTCGTCTTACATGGGTGGATTTTGAAGTGGCCGTACAGCTGTTGTTTCATAATGTGCTGTTTCCATAATTTATTCAAAATAGCCCGTAGCATTCTTGTGTAGTTTTCATTTTGCTTTTTCTCTATGCTTTTTGTTATCGTCCATGTGGTGGATCCATACAGTAGTACTAGAACAGTAGTACTGAGGAAATCTACGAACACGAGTGTCGCCTTGAGATCTTTTTCACGAACTTTTTCGATGATTCGACAGATTGTAAGAATCTGTGATGTTGTGGATCTATTTCCCCGAAAACCATTTTGTTTTTTCTTAAGAATTTCCGTCGATTTCAGGTTTGATACGATTGAGAAGCAGAGCATTATATACCTTAGCAGCCAAAGAAGTAAGAACCATGCCTCTGTAATTCTTGGTGATTCTGTGGTCACCTTTCTTAGGGAAGGGGTGGACGAAGCTTTTTGTCTACCGCTTTATTGTATTTTATTTACATACGGCGTGGCAAAATCGGAGAATTGTCATTGTATTTCCTTGTCTTCCATACTTCCGTAGGTAATTCATCGAGGCATGCAGCCTTTCTGTTGGCGGTTCTACTTTAAACTGTCCTCGTTGGATGTCTAGTTAGGTATCAATAATTTTAGTGATAGGTTTATCAATGATTTTAGGAGAGTTTCCAAGCTGATTTTTGAAATGTTCCTTCCATATCTGTAGTCGTTCTTCTTGGCTGGCATATTTTTTACTTGTTCTCGGGGCGCTCTTCTTTTTTTTCTCACTTTTTACTGTCTGCTATGCTATCCGTGATAGCCTATTTCTTACTGAGTTTCTTTTGAGATCTGACCATGAATGTATTCTTTTTTTTTTGTCCTATTTACCCAACCCCTCCGCTCAGGCAGGATATGACACAAGGTCAATTTTTTAAGCGGAGGGAGAATAATTGGATTCATACCTTTCCCAAGGGTATTAGTGCTATGTGAAATGCAATCAGTCTTGTCCAGGAATTGAACTCGTATCGCCGTGTCCATATCCTGTGACGATAACCATTACACCACGGGCACCTTTTTTTTTTTTTTTTTTGGTATGCGTTAGTTTTCTTTGGGCTTTCTTAAGTTTCCGTGAATTGACGTATGTTATGAGGATGCTATTTTCATGTTATCTCATTATTTCCTAACTACTAGTGACTCCCACGGAACTCTACGTTCGGCTCTTGGTTTGGTGGGTAGGCGCTCAGCTACTGCTTCCATGTGGGTAGAGACGAAATTTCCACATTTGTCATTCGAAGTATCTCCAGAGGGGTATCGAATTTGTTTCTTACAATTACCATATATTTATCGCTAATATTTCTATTGGCACTTGAGGATCAGTTGTAACGTGTGGTTTTGTTTTTTGGTTTCTTATTTCTGCGTAGACTCAGGCGTATCTTCGCTGTGACGATTGTGTCATCGGAAGATACTTCTTCAAAAGAGGAGTATGACTCACAGTTCAGAGCATTATTTATCCACTTGTTGCTCATGAGTATATATATAATCTAGCAATGCTTTAGCATTATTTGGGGAGATGTAGGGCCATAATTTTCCTTCCCCCTTTTTTTTTGTAATGACAGCACTGACAGAATTTTTCCATGCCGATACTGAGATAAATATCCATCCATTACCAGAATCAGGGTATTTTATTTCTAGTTTGCTATGGTAGTATCAATGTTCTTGTATGCATCTGAGGTGTATATTATGCTCTGCTGCTGACGCTGTTAGTTCATGTAACTGGTTTACTTTATTTAAAATCCTAACATTAAATGTCACTATGTGAATACTGTTTTTGTATCTAAGTAATTTTGTTTTTGGTTTGAGTTTTGTAGATTTTTCGAGCACTGGTGTAATATGCTAGCTTAGCTGGCGACGATGAACTTAGCAGATTCAATACAGTCGCAAGATAACATCAACAAAGTAGTTTCACAGGAAAGAGAAAAATGTAATTTATTGCCTTTGGATAGAATGACAGATATTTCCGTTCGCAGATAAGATCAAAAAATTACCGGAAAAAAAACTGGAGTATGTAAGTTCCGATAACCAGCCATAAACAGAAAATACGGAAGGCGAGAGGCGTGTTGATGGGACTTGAAAGACAATGAAAGGTCTGTAATTTGGGACTGAAGGCAGAGATCTGCTGTTCGCTCGGACGAGCCTGTCAGTTTCCCCCGTGTGTGTTCTCCGGCCGTCGCACGACTTCACAAAAAGGGTCCCCGCTACAGAAGAAAGATATGTGCAAACTCTCCCTGACAATATTCCTACTTCCCACAAACGTTGTCGTCGAAGAATAAGAAATATAAATTATAGTTTTATATATCTACGAGTTTTTCGTTGTTTGTCCAGCAGTACGATATGTGACACAGGGACCAGAGCTCAAACCTCAGCAGAACGTCACTTCCTTTTTTATCCTCGTGAAAGGCGATGCGGTTTGGATATTTTTTTTAAATAGAATCATAATCGTCTTTCGTTGGCTGCTTTTTGTTTTCCTTGTTAAAAGACGTCAGCTTTATAGATGAGTGTTATATTGTCATCTGCAGATTCATCTCTACATACATGCAGAATCATAACGACACCAACAATAATAAAGACGCAGGAAGACTTCTTTATAAATATATGTACCTCTCACTTTATTGCAAGGGTTCGAAAACAGTTACTCAAGGTTTGCGTGTGAGAGGGAGCTAGAGACCGAACAGAAACTGCAATATTTTGACCCCAACTCTTATGGCCGTCAACGTTGTGTCTTTCTCGTTCTCCAGATGCTTGACCGGAGGCCCTGGGCCCACTCTGCTGGGTGATGGCTTTCTTTACTGCATCTTATCAGCATCTTCTCCGGACCTCAACTTATCAGGGCCCCAAGCCCCTTCGGCCTGGTGTGGTTTTCCCTACCACATCTCGTCTATAACTCCGTCTCTAACTGTAACTGGAACTGTCTTGTCTTCTGTCTTGACTAAGTTATATAATAGTTCGACTCCCACTCGATCGCCCACTCGATCTTTGAAATCGCATGTTTGATCATCATCAAGCGGAAATAACTGTCATGCAGTTCACAGGTCACTCTCTTCCGGTGCGTCAGTTATGAGTGTACCATGGGAATTTTTTTACCTCGTCCCATTTCATCAGCCAATCTCCGCTCACGCAATTTCCTCTCATAACTGCCATTAGAATGTGTCACTTCCTTCCGGTGCATTACCTTGGAATGGCATTTTTTTGGCCGGGTCAAAGGCCAAAATACAACATGAGTAGCTGTAGTTTCTTGACTGAACCCTTGATTCCTCTTAGGTTCTTCCACCCAGAATTTTGTGTTGTTCATCATTGACCCGGCTTTGGATCCATCCGCCTTAATTCACATCCACCGTGTTGCTTCCCATGGTTTCGGTTCGGTTTGATTTGGTTTTTATGGCGTATCAACCTTTGTAGGTTATTTAACTCCAAATCCATTTTTACGTAAATAATCTGTTCTATTTAAAACAATTCAGTTTAGCATAAGTACACATTTTAATTGTCAAAAACATTTCTATTTCAAACTATTCAAGCAGTTATATGTAACAATTCAGTTAAGTGTAAATACAGTTTCAATGTTGAAAAACAGTTCTATTTGAAATAATTCAGTTAAGCATTAGCACACAGTTTAAATGTAAGTACGATTAAATTGTCAAAAACATTTCTATTTCAAGCTATTCAGTTTACTCAAACAATTCAATTTAGCATAAGAATGCTGTTCTATTTAACCCATAGATAGGGCCCTATCAGGTGCTACCACGCCGGGCCATGGTTTCAAGTGAATTATAAAAAGCTGGTGATTTGTCTTAAATTAATTAAGTTTTAAGTTAAGTCCAACGAAACAGATTTTGTTTTTAAAAACCTGTTGGTTTTATTTCAATTTGTCACTGAATTTTATTAACACTTTAATTTATCAGACCATGAGCAATTAGGTGTTTATTGTGTACCATAGCCCGTTATGGATGTGCGAAATGGACATATAATGTTCATATATATATATAACGTAGAAATCTTGAAATTCGAAAAACACGTAACGATTTCTCAGTTCAGGTACGAAACCTTTTATTACCTTTGAGTTAAAAGTTTCGACATAAAGAAGAGAGATACACATTCTTTCTATTCTGGCTTTTTCATATGCCCCCATCTCGTGCGGCACCCGCCACAAGGCCTCGTGAGCTAGCGAAAGCCAACCGTCTTCTCCTGAGGCATGTCTCAACTCTACTCAACTTTCTTCAAATTCCCAAAATGCTCCGCGCTCTTCCGGTGCGTAACGTCACCCACACTCTGTAACCCCGTTTCCCATCTCAGGCTCTTGGGACATCTCTGAGTGACACGTCCGCTCTGTCGCGCGCGCGTGCGCGAACACCTGTGTTAATGTTGCACCTAAGTAACCCATGCACTGAGCCGAAAGGTTCTCAGCCTAACTAAACCCAAATGCATTAACCGAAATCCCTCGGCCATTATATATGATTAAAACTCCGAGTTTTACTCATATCTTCCGCATCTGCTGCTGATTAGCATATTTTGAATTGTTTGTTTCTTTCTTTCTTTGAAGGCAGAGGGTTAACGTGACCCTTCTATTTCTTCTGTGGTTTTCAATGCAGTCCACCTGTACTTTCTTGACATTTCCTCTTCCCTTTCTCTTTAACCCACACTAGCTAGCTAACATTAATATTTTAAAGGATTGTCATAGTGTTTACTTAGACAGTTCACCACTAAAATTCAACAAAAATATTTACTAACCACTCATATTTTTCTGTTTCAGCAAAGTGTCATTGTTTTGCCAAGAATTTTTTGCTAGTCATAAAGTTAGTCACGTGATTACCAAGTTTATTCTGTCTTTCAACGATGTTAACCATTTCACAGCTATGTCTTCTTTTGCCTCCCCCGCCCCGCTACTTAATCATCACTTCACCCAATTCTAATATGTCAAATTTACAAAACTACCTTATGATATTAAGAGACAAACAAAGTAAAAAAAATTAAAAGAAAAACATACAATTCATTTCAATAGTACAGTTATAAAACTTTAAGGAATATTTTACCAGGTGCATTTGTCTCATTCGAAAATTATCGCAAATGATACCGCAGTCCTGCTTTATCCTTTCCTTCCTTTCAGCCATTTTGTTTCTTCTATCTCCTAAAGGGTGAATATTTTACCGTATATAAAAAGTTATATATATATATATATATATATATATAAAGGGTGTCTCAAAATAGATGCAATCCATTTGTGTGATAATGATTTATAACTGAGACAAGCGCAATGGTGGTCATTTGGTATTCATCCTGTAAAAATTGCATCTTCTGAGCTAGAGACACCGCATTAATATTTTTAATTGTTATTACATCAGCTTCCAGGACATGCAATCCTTTTTGAGTGTCTTGTGTCAGTAATAATTCATCTATTTTCGGATAGTTTTTAATGATTTTGTCTCCAAATAAATAGTGACACAAAATATTTTTCCTCTTTTGTCCAAGGCATTGTGATCGAGGATTAATAGTTGTTAGAGAATACAATTTCAAATCTTAAACAAAAAAGAAAACAACATTATTATTAGTTGAGTTATTAGCAGTCATATGGGTCCATGTGTATTGAGACACCTAATATATACGTGGGGCCTTCAATAAGTTTCCAGACATTTTTGTACAGGCATTTAAAATTGTCATAGACTCTTGAAAATTGACTGTTATTGCTGTACATCTTATGAGATGACCGACCAAATTTTTATGATTTCAGCTTTAAATCAATAGCTACAGCAGCAATTGAAATACACCCTACTAAACCTATTTGTCACAGCTGGTGAATTTCAAAAATGCAATAAGGACACTTAGAAGAACGATATACAATAAAACTCTGTTTTAAACTTGGAAAAAATGCCACAGAAATGTATGGAATGCGTCAGACTGCTTTCGGAGCATCTTGCATGAATCGAGCATCAGTTTTTGAGTGAAATAAGATATTCAAGGAAGGTAGGGAGTCTGTGAGGGGTGATGAGAGGTGTGGGAGGAGTATGGAAGTCAATACACCAGAGTTGATTGGCCAAAGGGTTAGGGCTAGGGTTACTATGTTGAGGTTTTATGGGAGATCCGCAAGAGATTCCATCAGAAGAGGCCAGCACTCTTCAAATCGGGTCAGTGCCATTTCCAGCAGCACAATGCACCAGTCCACTACGCCATCCTTGTCACAGACTATTTGACCAAGATGGTCATCAAGACAGTTCCTCAACCTCCCTATAGTCCAGACCTTGCTCCTGGTGACTTTTGCTTATTCCCTAAGCTCAGAGGCTGTTGTTATGAGACAATTGAGGAGATGAAAGAGGTTGTGATAAAGGTCATTGATACGCTCACACAAGAGGACTTCCATGGGGCCTTCCAGAAGTTGTTGGAACGGTATAAGTGCATTGCAGCCGGAAGAGATTACTTGGAAGGGGACTAAAGTTTCATGTGTGTACTATCAATAAAAGTGCCCATACGAAAAAAGTATGGTAACTTATTTAATGATCCTCGTATATATATATATATATATATATATATATATATATATATAAATTATGCTTATGGATCAAATTGATTTATTTTAAAATCCTTAGTATTTAATAACGTATCAACTTTCATGGGTCATTTGATACCAAATCAACCAACCAACCTACCAACCAATAGTCAACCAATCAACTAACCTTATTTCGGGGGTTTGTGAGATGAGAGGTAAGTGGTCATACAGTTGATTCTAAGATCTGTTTAAAACAGTGCACAGCATTTTTGTGGAGTTCTCTTCTAGCCTTTTCTCCACGCGTTTCAACCATACAATAGTACTGACACAGTTACAGATTGGAAGAAATTCCGTTTTATTTTATCAGATTTGACCGGGCCATTGGCCAGATGAGTATAGTGTTCGCCAATGATCCGGGAGATCAGGGTTCAATCCAAGGCCAAGTCATACCAAAGACTCAAAAAATGGTACTTGATACGTCCTTGCTTAACACTCAGCATTATAAGGTAAGGATCAAGAGTAAAGAGGAGCAATCCAGGGAATGGAGTAGCGCCCTCCCCTACACCTTGGTGTAGTAGCTGTTGAAAAAGGAGCCTTTGGATCCCCCTCGACTTTGGTCGCCAACTTTACTTTACTTACTTATCAGATTTTCTTATGATCATTAACATGCCAATAGCAGTCCATGACTTTCCAGTGCATATGATGACATTGCTTTTAGTAGATGAGATATTGCTACCGAGATATATAAACTGGTCTACAAACTTAAAGGCTTACCGTTTGAGGTAGAGATGGCTCAATATTGTTTGAAACGCATGAACTTTGTTTCACCTGAGGTCAAGTGGAGACCAGTGTGTCTGGCTAACTGCTCAAGACTTTGCTGCTGGTATTCGACTAGGGCAGGTGTATTTGCGAGAAGCACAAGATCATCAGCGTAGTCTGCATCCGTTATCATATTAACCACCCCCTCTGCTCGGGCAGGATATGAAACGAGGTCAATTTTTTAAGCGGAGTTTTACAGGTTTGAATTCAGAGTTTTCCTTCTCCTAGACTAGTTGCCTCACCAAGGCTGAAGAAACCAGTCTGCCCTACTATTTATCCATAGCTGGAGGGAGAATAATTGGATTCATACTTTTCCCAAGGGTATTAGTTCTATGTGAAATACAATCAGTCTCGTCCGGGATTTGAACTCGTGTCGTCGTGTGCTTTTCCTACGACGATAACCATTACACCACGGGCACCTCCAATCCGTTATAGTTTCCGTTGGATACTGCTTGCTTCTTGTCTTTTTCTTAAAATACGAGACCATTTTCTTTCTTTGAACTATTGACGTTCGTATCATGTAAATAAGAAAGATTATGAATAAAAATTGTGTTTATGTATCTCCTAGCAAGTCTCCAGCGACAGTTTCAAGAAATCAGTGTCACTAAGGGAAGTTTATTCAAAAGAATAATATATCTTTCAAATGATATTTTATGAAACATGTATACTAGTATAAATGTTGCCAAAATAGGGTTTGCCAAAATGTGGTTTAGTTTGTTTTGGTTTAATGGCATATCAACCATTGGAGGTTATTTAATCCCAAATTGATTTTTATACATCAAACAGTTCTATTTCAAACAATTAATTTTAGCATAAGTCATCATCATCATCATCATGTCGTGCCGCTAGCACGGATATCCCAAACCCTCTCTTGCCACTTCTCCCTATCATTCATCGCCTCTGGCAGGTCTTCAGGGCTACATCCCGTATCCTTACTTACCTGCTGTATGAATGTTCGAGCTGGTCGTCCTGCTTTTGCTCGGCCATATGCAGGGGTCCATTGGAGTACATCACTTATGAGCTCGTCCTTGTTTCTCCAGCAGTGTCCTGCATATCTGGTTCGTCTAACTTGGATAGTTTTCGTGATGGGAACGGCTGAAGAAGAAACTAGACGGCAAAATGTTAGCATAAATACACAGTTTAAATATCAAAAACAGTTCTATTTTAAACAATTAAGTTAAGCATAAATACACTGTTTGATTCTATTTAACCCATAGATAGGATTTCATCAGGTACTAAAACTCCGGGCCAGAGTGGAACTAGGAGTGATGGCAATAAAGGGGTACTCTGTATTCCCCCAAACTCTTGTATTACTGGAGCCTCTCCATCAGATTGTTTAATGTCATATCCAGGACACTCGTTGGGGGAGTCTTACTCCTCTGCAGAGAAGCAGTCGGCGTATTCTGCAGCCCCAGCCGACTAGGCTATATATATATATATATATATATATATATATATATGTGTGTGTGTGTGTGTGTGTGTGTGCGTCTGAAAGTACCTTGTGAACCAGAGAGTAAACAAAAATGAAACGTTTTTCCCAAACCGACAAGGCTTTTATGATCTTTTTTTGTTACAAAGAAATTACGCAGTGTAGTATTTGTTGAATCTTAGTCATTGCGACCACCAACAGCTTCGTTCGTGTGTTTAGCATCAGTTCAAAAATTTCAAAGCAGTGTATGAGGTATCTTCATGTACAGAGATTTTCCGGAAATTTGTGGGATGCAATACAAACATGCGCAAAAAAGTAAAAGCGTCCTACTAGATGTGAGTAAAACTAATCCTTCAATTAAGAAAAAGAAAAAATCTAAAAGTGATAATTTTGACATGTCTGAATCTATTATTATTATTATTATTATTATTATTATTATTATTTACTCATTAGAGTTTTTCACATCAGCGTAAGCTGATGGTCTTTCACTGGAGATTGAGTGACAGCAAGTCTCCTCAAGTCTCCAGGACTTTTCTCAGTATTCTGGCCGTTTTCAATCATGCTGTTGTTTGGATGGTCTCCACACGGCCGCCAACTTCCAAATCGTCCTGGCCTTTTAATAATCCTTTTGTTACCGTGCCAAAAGCACCAATCACAATTTGTATAATTGTCACCTTCATGTTCCATAGTTTTTTCAATTCTCTAGCAAAGGTCGAGGAACTTATCTCTCTTTTCAGATTCTTTCAGTTTTATTCAGTGATCTGTCGGGACAGTAAAGTCGACAATTTTTCAGGTTTTCTTTTCTTTGTTGATAATTATAAGGTCTGGTCTTCTGGCCAAGATTAGGTGATCCGTTTGTATGTCAAAGTCTCATTGGAGTTTGTGTGTGTCATTTTCTAGGACAGATGCTGGGTTGTGCATATACCATTTGTTGGCATTATTATTATTATTATTATTATTATTATTATTATTATTATTATTATTATTATTCACTTTTTCTCTCCGGTATCAGCAGGTGGTCTTCCATTGGAGTCTGAGTGACAGCAACTCTCCAAAGTTCTCCATTGCTCAGTCGGCTTGGGCTGTAGAATACACTGACTACACCTCTGCAGAGGTGTAAGACCCCCCCTACCAATGAGATTCCTGGATATGACACTTAACAATCTGATGGTTAGGTTCCAGTTATGCTGAAGTTTTGGGGAATGTGGAGCCCCCCCTTCATTACCATTGCTCCCAGGTCCACTCTGGCCCAGAATGGGAACACCTGATAGGGCCCTATCTATGGGTTAAATAAAAGTAACTGCATACTTATGTTAAATGGAATTGTTTAAAATGGAACTGTCTTTGAGATTGAAACTCTACTTATGCTCAACTGAATTGTTTAATATAGACCTGTTTGGACATTTAACTGTGTAAACAAAATCTGTACTTATAGTAAACTGAATTAGAACTGTTTGAATAAACTGAATAGCTTGAAAAAGAAATGTTTTTGACAATTAAACTGTGTACTCATGGTAAACTGAATTGTTTGAAATAGGAGTATTTGCATGAAAATGGATTTGGCGATAAATAATCTACAAAGGTTTATATGCCATAAAACCCAAACAACCATCCAACCTAAGGTTTCCAGGACTCATCTGAGTATTTTAATCAGTCTTAACAATACTGTAGTCTGAATGACATCAATTCTTTCTCCTCCAGTCTTTTCCCATGTGTTTGAGGACCGATCCAAGTACACCAGATTTTATTGGTATCACTGTCACCTACATGTTTTACAACTTTTGTATTTATCTATATTTTCGCTTTCTTTTATTTCTACTTTGGGGTCCGCCAGAACCGCAAAATTCTTACTAAAAATGGTAAGTTTTTTTTTCTTGTTAATTAACAGAAGGTATGAAGTCCGGCTCATTGGTCTAGTGGGTTGAGTGTTCACCAATGACCAGGATTTAATCCTAGGTCGAGTCATACCAAAGACTTAAAAAATGGTACTTTATACTTCCTTGCTTAACACTCAGCATTATAAGGTACGTATCAAGGGTAAAGTGGAGAAATCCGTGGGAACCCTAACCCTCCCCTACACCTCGGTGTAGTAGCTGTTGAAAAGGGAGCCTTCTGGTCGCCCTCGACTACGGTCGCCTACTTTAATTTTACTTTATAATATTTAGGTTGAGATTTGGTGATTCATTTCATTTTAAAATCCCGGAAAAATGTATGCATTTCATTCTTTTGTATTGATTCTGGTTTGTGCATATACCATTTGGTAGTATGGTCAAAATTCAATTTCTTGCACAATTCACAGTGAATCATCTTTCCCGACCAATCCTGTGTACTCTTATACTCCTTTGTGTTAGTTTGCTGGGATCGCTTATTATGTGGTGATTTACAAAGCTTTTTGCTTAGATGTTGACACAAGGCCAAAGTTCGCTTATTAGGTGATTAACCGTTTCTTGTCCGTCGTCAAAGAACCTACATTAGCTATGCGGTTATTCATTACCAATTTTCGCTTTAATATTACAAGTTCCTACGGTATTGTTTTGTGGTGTTAATTAGAAGAGATTCAGTTTTATTTATCAGTCGTCCCTTTCTTTGGAATGCACTGGTTGTCTCGTGTGCAATCTCGCCAGTTTGTCGCTTGAAATATCCGTACAGTTGTTTTTCTTCCTAATTCTTTATTTCTAGTTTTTGTTGTTTTTTCTGTTTGTCCTTTATCATTATTTCACTCCTTGTGAAATCTTCACATCAGCGTTTGCCGATGGTATTTCACTGGAGTCTGAGTGACAGGAAGTCTCCAGGACTGCACTGAGTATTCTAGCCGATCCTAACAATGCAGTGGTCTGGATAGTCTTTATTCGGACTTCGATTTCCAACTCTTCAGGTTCCCTTTGCAAGCTTTTGGGGACCGTTCTAAGTGCGCCAATTACTATTGGTATCACCCTCAGTTCTCAAGCAAAGGCTTTGTACTTGTCTCTTTTCGTTTTCTTTTTTTTTTCTCACTCTGTTGTGCGCTGGATCGCTGGAAGTAAATGGCCAGTTCTCTTTTTCTTGTTAATTATTACTAGTTATGGTTTCTTGGTCGGGATTAGGTGATTCGTTTGTATCAGAAAATCCCAGAGGATTTTATGCGTCTCATTCTTTTGGACGGGTTCTAGTTTCTGCATATATGATTTGTCCGTTTGGTCAAGATTCAATTTCTTGCACAATTTCCAGTGAGTCACTCTCCTCACCAAATCGTGTCTCGTCTTTGACGCTTTTTTGTGCTAGTTAGCTGCATTCGTTTACTATGAGATTAATAATTTTGTCATTGTCACCACATGATCAACATTTATTATTTTACTCTTTCAAGAGTTTTTCACACCAGCGTTAGCTGATGGTTTCTTATTAGAGTTTGGGTGACAGCAATTCTCCTCAAGTCTCCAAGACTCTTCTCAGTATTCTGGCCGATCTTAATAACCCTGTTGTCTGGGTGGTCTCCACTTGTCCTCTTATTTCTAAGTCTCCCAGTCCCTTTACCAGTCCTTTAGGGAATGTTTCAAGTGTGTCAATATATTTATGATTTTATTATCATTTTACTCCTTTGAGAGTTTTCACACCAGCATTGGCTGATGGTTTCTCACTGGAGTTTCAGTGACAGCAAGTCTCATCATGTCTCCAGGACTCTTATCAGTATTCTGGTCGATCTTGATAATAGTCTATATGGTCTCTACTTATCCTCTTATATCTGAGTCCTCTAGTCCCTTAACCAATCTTTTGGGGATTGTTTCAAGTGCACCAATTACAACTGATATCACCGTCACCTTCATGTTCCATAGGTTTTTAGTTCTCTACCAAGGTCTAGGTACTTATCTCTCTTTTCGTTTTCTTTTATTTTCACTCTGTGGTCTGTCGGAACGGTAAAGTCGACCATTCAGCAGGTTTTCTTATCATGATCGTTAGGGTGTTCGCCAATGGCCCGGGAGACCTGGGTTCAATCCCAGGTGGAGTCATACCAAAGACTCAAAAATGGAACTTGATGCCCCCTTGCTTAACACTCTGCATTGTATGGATCAAGAGTAAAGTGGAGGAATCCAGGAAAAGGAGTAGCGCCCTTCCCTACACCTTGGTGTAATAGCTATCGAAAAAGGGAGCCTTCGGGTCACCCTCGACTAAGGTCGCCAACTTTACAATTATTATTACTTTCAGTTTTGTTTATCTTTCATCGTATTTTTGTAATCTTTGATTGTAAAGACCTAAGCTTTTTACATTCTGCGGTTCGAGAGAAGGAAGACTGCTTAATTTTAATGAAATAATAACCTGTTCAGGGTTATTTTATGCCAAGAGGTTAGAGAATCGCGCTCATCTTTACATTTTTTGATGCTGTTTCTTAAGTTATTTTGACACACGGTCTCATCGAATACGAATTATTTTAACCGAATCAATTTAATGGGACCCTAACAGAATCTTTCACTCCTGGTCAGAGTGGACCTGGAAGTCATTGTAATGTAATGAAAGGTTAATACATACTTTCCTGATTTCATGATCTGGAGCGTCAGGACATCCTCATTTTTGTTGACCGGAGTCTTACCCCTCTACAAGAGATACAGTCAGCGTATTCTAATTTCTTCCTTTAGTGCGGGTAACATTCTGAATTCAGTTTCCCTGCTAACACATCCTGGGCCAACGAAGTAGGTTAAGGTTCAGGAGTCCTTATATTTGATATAGATTGTGGAAAAAGTCTATTATATACAGGGTGTCTTAATAAATATATGGGACCCATGTGACTGCTAACAACTCTACTTAAAATAATGTTGTGTTCTTTTTTGTTTCAGATTTGAAAATAACAATTATTAATCCTCGATTACAATGCCTTGGACAAGAGCGGAAAAATATTTTGCATCATTACTTATTTGGAGACAAAATCATTCAAAATTGTGCAAGCAAAATTTTGCTGGAAGTTTAACTTAGCAATTATCCTCGAAAAGCCAAATTTATCATTGGGTACATAAATTTAAAGCCACAAGCAACTGTTGCATACTCATATACAGATTCATAACAATGCAATAAAGACGAGCGACACAGTTCTTTAGAAAAATATACCTCTCACTTTATTTGAAAGGGTTGTGTGTGAGAGGGAGTTGGAGACCAAACAGAACTGCAACATATTGACCCCCACTCTATTGGCCATAACTGCGTTTCTTTCCCATTCTCCTGGGCTGCTCAACCGGGGGCCTGGGGGCCCAGCCTCTATGGGACATGCTCCTCAATCCAGCATCTTCTCTCCAACTGGTCTGATCTCCAACTGATCTGATCTCCAACTGCAACTGCTCAATCGGGGGCCCGAGGACCCACTCTGTTGGGTGCCGGCTTTCCCTACCGCATCTAGTCTCCAACTGATTGAATTTCCTGTGCACTGAGTTATATAATAGTTCATCGCCCACCTTCTTTTTGTGGGCGTCACAAATTGCACTCATTCAACCCATCCACGGTCAAGGTTATACTCTGATATTCCTCGACAGGATACACCTGTTATTTACACAGGTGCATTTCCTGTTTTGACAGCCCGGCCGGGTCGTATGTTAATATACAACACAACTTCAACAAGAAGGCAGAAAATCCCAGATCTAGCAGGAAGTTAAATGCAAGAGGTCCTGACAATGTGGATACAGTTAGAGATTCTGTCGGAAGGAGTCCTAAATAGTCTCTCTGAAGACGTTCACAAGAACTTGGTCTTTCATGTGCGTTGTTGCAAAGAATCTTAAAGAAGGATTTTCTGCTGAAGCCATACAGAATCCAGACCAAGCATAAGCTCACTCCCTTTTTTGAGTTTCTTGTCTCAGTAATAAATCATTATCATATTAATAGATTGCATCCATTCTCAGACATCCTGTAATAGGAATATTGGGGTTCGGATTAAGAGTTAAGCTAAGGAATAAAGTGTGTCGTTACCTCATTAAATGGCACTCTCTGAAATTACTAGACGAGTTCACATATTTCGGTAGCAATATCTCATCTATTGAAAGTGATGTCAACATACGTATAAATAAAACATGGACAGTTATTGACAAGTTAACGATTACTCTGAAATCTGATTCCTCTGATAAAATAACACGGGAATTTTTTTCAAGCTGTTGCTGTTTCAGTACTATTGTATAGTTGCACAACTTTGATGTTAACGAAATGTAGGGAGAAATAGCTAGATGAGAACTACACAGATGCTGCGTGCTGTTTTGAACAAATCCTGTGAGCAACACCATAGAAAACATTAGCTGTAAGGCCACTTGCCTCCCATCTCCCAAACTTTCCAAATAAGACCTGCTGAGTACTGTTGATGAAGTAAGAACGATAACATAAATGACGTTCTCTTATGGATTACTGTTGCGTTCTGGTTAGTGAATGCTTGTAATATTAAATAAAGGACAAACTACGATATGAGAGGAAATAGAGATATATTCTCAGGAAAAAGTATATACAATAGAGAGACTATTAGTAGACAAGAACATATAATTAGTGAATACAGAATAAAGATATAGTCCAATGATAGTATTGGCTTCCGTTATTACGGTAGCAAGTAAGGTGATCTAGTGCGATCTCCAGTCTCCAACGCCCTAATACTATTCCTATAAGAAGCTGCTCTTCACCTTCTAGTCTGCCCTGGTATTAGTAGCTACTGCTATATATGGCAGATGGACTAGTTCATTGTGTGGAAAAAGGTGGGTGATACCCAACAATTACCACGCACGGACACTCCAGAGTTGGCTGACCAGCAAGCACTTACATACATCGACCCCGGCTAGTTATCAAGAATGATGGACCATAGAGACAGATCGTGAAGGAGAGAGAGAGAGAGCCAAAGGAATCCATGCTGTCCGCGAACCTTGATGATCATGATGATGAATTTGGAGTCATGCTGATAGCACTGAGCTTCCTGACTCTCTCTCACCATCCGTCCCTATCATCCATCGTTCCTGACAGGTCCTCTCGACTGCATCGTGTCTGCCCTGAGCTGATGTACGTAAGTCTTTGCCGGTCGGTCAACACTGGTATGTTCATGTGGAGGAGTCCATCCGAGAACGTCGCTTGTGAGCTTGTCCTTACATCCCCAGGATATCTTGTTCGTTTTACTTGGATAGTTTGTTTCATGAGGGGTAAGTAGTCGTACAGCTGCAGTTATGTGGGGTGTTACTTCCAGGATTTTTCAAAACTGTACGTAGCAAAAAAAAAAAAATACTTATAATAAAAATAAAAAAATAAAATAGAAAAATAAAAAGAAGAATGAAAAAGGACTAATATAGTTACTTAAATACAATTATATGGTAAAATATACAAAGGCGAGACAGGTCGCCCACTAAAAGTAAGGCTAGAAGAACATAGGGCCGAATATTGAAAGATTAGAGGCCTTAAGGAATCAGCACATATGTTGGGCTACAATGACCTGCTGAGTAGACCAAGTATAGAGATGAATACAATATGGGGATCGATAACTAAAATGAGCACAGGAAAAAAATTATACATAATAGTAGTAATCCTAGTCAAGTAAGTACATTAAGTTTATAAGTCCCAAAAATTCACTCTAAACTGTCCAGCGGGTCACATAGCGTAACAGTTATGGGCATTGGTTCCCTAAGCTTCTAAGGAGACAATCATCTGGAGGTTGCAGGTTCAATCAGGCGAGTAACAATACAAGAATACTTAACACTTATGCCCGGTTATGGCAAACGGAATCAGAACGTGGATTCAATAAAGGGTGTAGTTCGAAGTTCCGTGAAAGTTCCCGAGTTCGAAAACACCTGAAGTAGACTGGAGGACATATCGGCCGAAACGTTGTGGATATAACGATAAAGATGAAGACAATAGTCCGAAAACTCTTAATGAAAAAAAAAAAAAAAAAAAAATTATATGGCTTTAATTACAATTTCTATAATGATTATTAATAATAATGATAATTTATCTGCATATATGGTTTATATATTAACCCAACTCCTCCGCCCGCGCTGGATCTGACACAAAGACAATTTTGTAGTGAAATACATCTGGTTTCAATACAGAGTTTTCCCCCTTTTTAATTGGTTGCCATAAAAAAGCTAAATTGCCCTGCCTACCTTACTTATAAAGGATTCATGCTTTTCCTATGGATGCTAGCTAAGTGAAATGCAGACCTCATCTACGGTTTGAACTCGGATTGCCAATTCCCTGTCCTACAGCAATAACCGTTACATCACGATCGCCTGCTGATGGTACCGAATCTCAAATTCCGATTTTATAGTAATCCTCAGTTTTAACACAATCATATGGTTTCAAGTATTAGTACCTCATGTAAATTATTTTTCAACATGTTTCTTTAATAGTCAAATTTTTATGTCATTCCTAAATTCTATTTAAGACTGTTTATACTTATTACAGACTTGATAATAATAGAAATTTACTAAGCTTTTTACTTAGATGTGGCACAAGGCCATATGAAAGGGGCACCCAATGAGACTCGAAACAGACTTGATAATAATGCATTGTTTGCCCAATTAGAATTATAGATAAATCATTTCAAACTTATAAATAGCGATAATATAAATACATCCGTAATCGGTTTTATAGATTTATTTTGTAGCCCACAAAAAAAAAACGGCTTATTTCTTTTGAGAGAAAATATAACATTCTGTTTTGTTAAAGTGTGCATTTAACTTCAATATCGCTTAATTATTCTAACTTGAATGAAAATATCCTTCAAACAGACATGCTTGTACTCCCTTTTTAATTTTATGTTTGCTGATGAAAATACTCAGTTGTATTCACATACGTGTTTGACACATAAATATATTTTCTCTCTTATATAGTCATGTACTCACACACATATCTTTTACAAACACAAAATATATTTGTCGTATGTCCCACCAACCGGCGAGTGTGGTACCAGGTCTTTTTTTAGGTGGGCCTCGGGCCCCGTCGGTATTCACCTAAAAAAGCGCGCCTCAGCGGCCAGGCGATAAATCTATCCTCTTCAAAGAGGGTTAGAGCATAGTGGGGGATGGCCCCTGAGGCTTGAGGATGCCGGTCAAGGCGTGTCCAACAAGAATGCTGGCTTTACCGGTATCCATATCAAACAGCCTCGACCGACTGCCATGGAACCTGGACACAGCCAGCCAGATTCGTGTACCGACCAACACGGCCGACCGAGGTGTGTCCATTTTGATTAAGGCTAAGCAAAGTTCCTATATTTCATGAATTAGTCTTTACTTTCCCTTTTAAAATATTCACGCTCTGACTAATCCTTTTTCTTGCAAAAATAAAAACGACTTTGTAACTTCTGTTTTTTTTAACATACTTTTCGCTCAATTTAAAGAAAAAAAAAATTCATTCATTTGTAGATTGGTTTTTTATTCAACCATTTACAACTTTTGTTATGTTTTGACCCTTTGACCCGGCCAAAAATGCCATTCAAGATGGTACACCGGAAGGAAGTGACACATCCCAGTCGCTGGAAATCGGAAGAGGTTACGCAGGCGTTGAGGCGTGTCTATATTACTGCGTGGGAGATTGAAGGTAATATAAGGCCGACGAATTGAGGACAGTGGGAGATAGGCGAGAAGGAGGGCAAGCAGTACAGTGGAAGACGGAGGTAGACGCGATGTAGTAGGGAAAGCCAGCACACAGAAGAGTTTACTCCAGGGTCCGGTTGAGCAACCATGAAGAACGAGAAAGACACAACGCTGACGGCCATAACTTTGGGGTCAAAATATTTCAGTAATGTTCGGTCTCCAGCTCTCTCTCTCACACGCAAACTTGGAACAACCCTTTCGAAACTTACAAATAAAGATGTGAGGTAAAATATGTTATAAAGAAGTCTTCCTGCGTCTTTCTGTGTGTGTCGTTTAGTCCTGCGACTTTATCATTGTGCGTCTGTTTAATTATTTATGGTGTCGTTGTGATACTGCATGAACATGTATATGTGTATATAAGCATATTTATTATATGAGTAGACGGAGCCTCTCTGAAACTAGTCGACAAATTCACCTACCTAGGAAGCAGCGTCTCATCAACCGAGAAAGACATCGACACACGACTGACGAAGGCATGGACAGCTATCGATAGGCTCTCGATCATATGGAAGTCGGACCTAACTGATAAAATGAAACGCAGTTTCTTCCAGGCAGCGGTTGTGTCGATACTGCTATATGGATGCACCACATGGACGCTTACGAAGCGGCTGGAGAGGAGGCTGGACGGAAATTATACAAGAATGTTGAGAGCAGTATTAAACAAGTCCTGGCGACAACACCCCACGAGACTCCAACTATACGGACACTTGCCCCCCATCACAAAAACTATACAAGTTCGACGAACCAGACACGCAGGACACTGCTGGAGAAGCAAGGACGAGCTCATAAGCGATGTACTCCTGTGGACCCCCACACATGGATGTGCAAGAGTGGGACGACCAGCACGAACTTACATACAGCAGCTATGTGAGGACACGGGATGTAACCCTGAAGACCTGCCGGAGGCGATGAATGATAGGGAGAAATGGCGAGAGACGGTCAGGGATATCCGCGCAGGCGGCGCGACATGATGATGATGATATAACACTTTGTCCGCTGCAGCTTCATGTAACTATTCTTTACATAAAAAATTACTGTTATATGTCATCAACAAGGCGTTCGTAATGTAACGGTGATCATTGAAGGAAGTGGATAGCGCTAATATCCTTAGGGTATGGATCAAACTATTCTCCTTACAGCTCTGGATAAATAGTTGGGCAGAGTATTATATACGACACAAAAATTATTTAGAATTGGTAAACACTTGATTATTTAAAATAGATTTATTATCTTATTTGAGTCATAGATACGACCCTAACAGGTGCTACCCTTTCGAGTAGAGTTCTAATTATTTGCAGGAGTTAATAAATGATTAAACTTCAAGGAAGGACGAGGAAATTTAAGTTGATATTGAACGACCACGGAATCTCGGAGCCCCCATCCCCCAAAAGAGTATCATAGGTATGACAGTTAATTGCATTTGGTGGTGGGAGGAGGATCTTGTTCTACAGCATTGAGGAATGTGAAGTCACTCTGTCGTTATTATTACTCCCAGGTCGGCTCTGACCAGGATTGGTATGGCCCAGTCAGCTGGGGCTGTAGAATACACCGACTGTATCTCTGCAGATGGGTAAGACTCTCCCAACGATATTAGGGGAATGCAGAGTACCCTTTTATTGCCATCGCTCTCAAGTTCCCTCTAGTCAAGAGTTGATGCACCTGATATGGTCCAATCGATGGGTCAAATAGAACTAAACTGAGTTGCTTGTAATAGAACTGTTATGACATATAAACTACGTACTTAAGCTAAACTGAATTGCTTCGAAATAGAATTGCTAAACTGAATTTTTAAAAATAAGTTGTTGGTGACGTTAGTCGAGAGTGACCTGAAGGTTCCCTTTCCAATAGTTACTATACCGAGGGGTAGAGGAGTGGCTACTCCATTTTACCCTTGATCCTTCTTTATAGTGCTGAGTCTTAAGCAAGGCGGCATCAAGTACCATTTTTTGAGACTTTGGTATGACTCGACCTGGGATTGAACCCCGGTCTCCCCGAATATTGGCGAACTCTCTACTCATTCGGCCAATTGCCCGGTTTATATGTATAAAAATGGATTCGGTATTAAATAACCTACAATCCATTGTCCTTTAGAGGTCACCCTTCTAAGTACTGAACTGGTTCATGTTTGCTTAACTTCGTTGATGTTGCTTTAAGTGTGAGTTTACGAAGGTCTCATAGTCATGCGGATAGGCCTCAGATTACTTACCATATCTACTCTCAGTAAGTGGTCACCCTTCTAAATACTGAACTGGCTCATCTTTACTTAACTTCATTGATCAAGCAGTAATCGATGCTTTAGACGTAACTTAACCATAAATTCAGTCAATTTTGAAGAATAGTCAGTTTAACGAGATAACCCATGGGGTTAGCCTTATGCCCTTCAATCAGTTTCACGAGGCTTAAAATAGCCCAAGGCTCCATAACCAATTTCACAAGACCCAGGTTCAACCCTAACAGAAATACAGCCGAGGGAGATTTACAGATACTACACTCTAACCCAGGAGTGGGCAATAATTTTCTTTGCCGGGCCACATTGGAAATTTAAGAAAATTTCGCAGCCTGCACAAAACTTATATAGAGAAAATTTATAAAATATTCGTGATATTGGTAAGTATTTTTTCTAACAATTTTTCTATGGATATTATTGTTAAATGTAAAGCTGGTAAATAAACTTTGAAAAAGAATTTCCATAATAAGACACAACATACGTCAACCGAACGGAAGGAAAGTCTGAATGTTTTGCTTGTTTTAATGTTTTGTGAAATTGTGGCTATAGATTTACCTATTTTCGTCATTTTCATTAAAAGTTATAATATTTCTTCATTCTTGTAAATGTGTTCTAATAAAAGTATCAAAATCCTTATCTAAAAATTATTTAAGTTAGAAATAAGATAATGATAAAAACTAAATTTATAACATACGATTTTTAACAGCATATCAACCTGTCTAGGGTTATTTTATGCCTAGTGTTTAGGGATTTGCATACAATTTGCGTTTGTATTTACATTTTTGTGTAGTTTTTGAAGAGTTTTTACGGTTATATGATATAAAGTATTCCTATCTAATACAAATAATTTGCACATAGATATATTTAACTAGTTGATGGTACCACAAAAGGTATTATCACTGAGTCGACCTGAGAGTAATGTCAATGAAGACGCACACCACATTCCCAAGATCACCATCAGAGGTAGTTTAGTGTCATATCCAGGGCATCCGTTTTGGGGCAGGCAAAGGTTCTTATTCCTGTGCTGAGATACAATAAACATATTCTTAGCCCTGTCGAGGGGACTAGTTGATGTTAAAGTTAGTGCTGCTAAGTAAACTTTAGTAAAGAATTATAAGACCCTACATATATGTCAATCGATCGGACGTAGAGTTTAAATATTTTTTCTGATTGGTTGATTGGTTGGTAGGTTTTATGGCATATCAATCTTTCTAGGTTATTTAATGCCAAATCCTGTTGATACATATATTAAACCTAAGATTTCTAAACAAATACTTCGTAGATAATATTTTAAAGAAGTCAGAGGTTATTTGTTAGCACACAATTGAATGTTTGATTTGGTTTGGTTTAATGGCATCTCAACCATTGTAGGTTATTGAATACCAAATCCTTTTCATGCATATACATGTTGGTTTGGTTGGGTTTTATTGCACATCGACAATTATAGGTTATTTAATGTCAAATCCATCCTATACACTAAACAGTTCTATTTTAAACAATTCAGTTTACATAAGGACAGTTTTTTGTTTACACACAGTTAAATTCGAAACAGTTCTATTACTAACAATTCAGTTTAGGACAAGCACAAAGTTTAGTTCTATTTGCCCCATAGATAGGATCCTATCAGGTGCTATCACTCCGAACCAGAAGGGACCTGGAAGCGATGGCAATAAAGGGATACGCTGCATTCCCCAAAGCTCCAGCATTACTGGAGCCTCGTCATCAGACTATTTAGTGTCATATCCAGGATACTTGTTGCAGAGATGCAGACGGTGTATTCTGCTGCTCCAGCCGACTGGGCCAATATTTAAAAAAAAAAATTTTTAATAAAATTGTGACTATACATTTACCTTTTGTTGTTGTTATAAAGTAAAGTAGGTGACCTTGTTGAGGATGGCCCGAAGGCTCCCTTTTCAATAGCTACTATACCGAGTTGGTGACCTTGTCGAGGATGACCCGAAGGCTCCCTTTTCAATAGCTACTATACCGAGGTGTAGAGGAGGGCGCCACTCAATTTCCAGAATTGCTTCATTTTACTCTTGATTCTTACCTTATAATGTTGAGTGCTAAGCAAGGCAGCATCAAGTACCTTTTTTTAAGTCTTTGGTAGGACTAAGCCTGGGATTGAAGCCCGGTTTCCAGGATCATTAGGCGAACACTTATTAGGCTAATTAGATAATATCCTATTCTAGTATGGTATCAAGATGTATTCGAATTAAAGTATTAAATTTTTTACTTCAAATTATTTGATTTAAAAATTAGATTATTATAAAAGCTTCTGGGAGCAATAGTAAAACTTCAGGGTGCAATGGTAAAACTTTGAATTATTAATTTCGCGCATGCTCTTTACTTGTTTCTGGTTTTGTCTACTGTGCAGCAAACTAGAGTCAGTTGGGTCAGTGAGGAAAGAAGCACGATGATGCAATTCACTGTTCCAGAAATTTGGATATAGGCCTGCTGTACTGCATGGCATTCACAAGGAAGTTTCAATACGGAAATTCCTTAATGTTTGGGTGTTTATCTGAGGACAGATAAATGTTCATATTAATGAAACTCAAACACTCAATCTATATCTTGGTATATGAAGATGGTGACATTATTTCTCCATACAACTTCTCACATGGTCTCAGACTCAACATGAAGGCCTACATCAAGTGCCTTGAGGAGGTAGTGCTGGCCTGAATCGAGAGGCTGACTGCTGGAAGGTTCTATGTGTGGCACTTGGATTCTGCGCCATGCCTTATGAGCTGGAAAACCCAGCGTTGGCTTTCAGATATCTCGTCGCTCCTAACATCTGGCGGCCTAACTCTCACAGTACGATCCTTTCTTATGTGAGAGGTGCACTTGTGTGCGAGACAAAAAAAAAACAAAAAAAACAAAAAAAAAACAACAACAAAAAAACAAAACAAAAACAAAAAAACTCCTTGCATCACCAAAGATGAACTGAAAGCAAAGATAACGGCAGTTTAAACAAGAAGATAGTTAGAAAGGGTTGTTGGAAATTTCGAAGTGGTCCAGTGGCCGTAGTTGGTGACGATAGCCATTTCTTTAGATTAAATTTATTCAAAGAAATCTCCATCAAAACTTTATCAAATACATTTAACCAAAATTAGATTAAGATATCTTGAAATACTCAAGATTAAATTTATTCATTGTATTTAAAGATGTTTTCATGTGATTTTGGTTAATATATCTGATAAAGTAATATGTAATGTTTCATTTTGGTGTAATTTAGACGACAATGTTTGACCAGTCGGCTGGGGCTGTAGAATACACCGACTGCACCTCTGCAGAGTGGGTAACCCCACCCAGTGAGTGTCCTAGATAAGACACAGAATAGTCTGTTGGTGAGGTTCCAATGATGCGGGAGCTTTGGGGAATGTGGAACACCTCTTCGTTGCCGTCACTCCCAGGTCCACTCTGGCTCGGAGTGGGAGTACCTGATAGGGCCCTATCTATGGGTCATATAGAACAAAACTGCGAATTTATGCTAAACCGAATTGTTTGAAATAGAACTGTATATATGTATAAAATGGATTTGGCATTAAATAACCAACAATGATTGATGTGCCATAAAACCAAACTAAACTAAACATTCAATTAGGTGCAAACAAATTACCTCTGACTTCTTTAAAATATTATCTACCAAGTATTCGTTAAGAAATCTTAGGTTTGATGTATATGTGGACAAAACTGTAGTTATACTAAACTGAATTGTTTGACTTAGAACTGTTTGACTGAACTGAATAGCTTGAAATAGAAATTTTTTTGACAATTAAACTGTGTACTTCGATTTAAACTGTGTACTTATGCTAAACTGAATCGTTTGAAATGGAACTGTTTTTGTATGCTAAACTGAATTGTTTGAAATAGAACTTTTTTGACATTGAAACTGTACTTCAGCTAAACTGAATTGTTTGAAATAAAACTATTTTGACATTTACCCGTGTAAACCAAATCTATACTTATACTAAACTGAATTGTTTGAGTTAGAACTGTTTGGCTTAACTGAATAGCTTGAAATAGAAATGTTTTTAACAATTAAACTGTGTACTTATGCTAAACTGAATTGTTTGAAATAGAACTGATTATTTGTATAAAAATTGATTTGGTATTACATAACCTTGAAAGGTTGATATGCTATAAAATCCAACCAACCAACCAATCAACCAACCAACGAGACGACAATTTACCCATCGCAATCAGTATGATAGATAATAGCATATGATTTTTTTAAATCATCATATCCAAACCTGAATTCCAAATGACGCATAAAATTAATGATGCTAAGCCTGGTAAGACCCCTGACGAGTCCAGACTCGGATATTTCAATATTCGAAAGTTCAAAACGCTTTGAGTCGTTACAACCACTTGATATTCAATTTGATTATTGATTATATACGAATTGGAACTATATTATTATCACAACTCCTTGTGAGTTTTTTTTTTACATCAATGTCAGCTGATGGGCTTTCCCTGGAGTCTAAGAGACAAATCTCCAGGAATCTAACCCCCAGTATTCTGGCCGATCTTCATAATGCTGTAGTTTGGATGTTTTCGGCTTGTTCTCCGATTTCCAATTCTTCCAGTCCTCTTACGGAGCCTTCAGGAATCGTTCTGCGCGCGTCCGTTACAACTGGTATCACTATCACTTTCATATTCTATAGCTTTTTCAGTTCTCTAGCAAGGTCTAGATACTTATCTCTCTTTTCGCCCTCTTTGATTTTCACTCTGTGGTCCGCCTGGACGGCAAAGTCCACTATTCGGCAGGTTCTCTTTATTTTTTATTTATTTTTTTTTGATAACTAGGTAATCTGTTTGTTTCCCAAAATCCCAGTGAATTTTGTACGTGTCATTCCCCAGGACGGCAGTATGGTCAATTTTCAGTTTCTTGCACAATTCCTAGTGGATCACCTTTCCCACTCAATCGTGTGTAGTTTTAAACTCCTTTTGCGCCAACTTCCTGCATTCGCTCATTATATAATTGATCGTTTCATCTCTATCACAACGTAATCTACATTTACTGTTTTGTTGCTTCTCATCAATTGTGGCTTCAACATAAGTAAGTAAACTTGGCGACCATATTCGAGGGCGACTCGAAGGTTTCCTTTTCAAAAGCTATAAGACAGAAGTGTAGGGGAGGGCACTATTCCTTTCCCTGGATTGCTCCACTTTACCCTTGATCCTTACCTAATAATCCTGAGTGTTAAGCAGGACGGCATCAAGTAACATTTTTTGAGTCTTTGCTATGACTCGACCTGGTATTGAACCCAAATCTACCAGGCCATTGACGAACACTTCAATGTTGGCGCGTCCTCTTCCTCCTCTTTTTCTTGACAAATATAGTCCATGTTATCTCTGGGATGTAAGGGCTTATGCATCGTCATTTGTTTCCTTGTTCTCTGGTCCATTTGTTTAAGTTCTTCCTTCGTACACTTCAAGAATGGTCCCGAGTATCTTACAAGTGGGACAGTGTATGTGTTTTAAAAAATCTGGCGGACCACACAAACCTAAGTTGTATGTGGCACGAGGTCTGCAGTCCGCTCACTTCTGCTCAAATTCCAGACTGAAAGTTCATACAAATCTGTTTGCATGTGTGTGTGTGTTTGTGTGAGTGCGCGAGGAAGTTTAGCGCTGGTGAAAGAATATGAAAAAGGAGAAGGAAATCGGGAAAGACAAGGAAGATTGATTGATTGATTTTAACGGCATGGCTACCTATTTAAGGTTATTTTAGGCCTAAAGAATAGGGAATGGCGTTTTTTTGTACGATTTTAATGAACGTTATTACCGGTCCATTGGTTTAGTAGGTTGAATGTTCGCCAATGGCCCGGAAGACCGGGGTTCAATCCCAGGTCGAATCATACCAAAGAATAAAAAAATGTTACTTGATGCCTCCTTGCTTAACACTCAGCATTATAAGGTACAGATCAAGGGTTGTGGAGTAATCCTGGGAAAAGGAGTAGCACTCTCCTCTACACCTCAGTGTAGTAGCTAATGAAAAGGGAGCCATCGGGTCGCCCTCGACTATGGTCGCCAACTTTATTTACTTTTTATTTCCTTTTTGATTGGGTCTAGTTCTTTCCGCATCCCATTGTAGTCATTTATTAAAGTTAGCTGAGTTTGGAGCAAAGCCAAATTTATGAAGCACCCAGTGAGAAACAAACTCACTTACAATGGTCTGCATGTCTAGTTTGCAAATCATTATTCTACGCGTTCATATTTACATATTTTTTGTATTGTGGTTTAAAAAAAATTTTTTTTTTTTGGCACACGGTCCAATCGAATACAAGTAATTTTTAACCATAGATCGGACCCTAACAGGACAGGTACTACCTCTTCCGACCAGAGTGAACCTGGAAGTAATGGTAATGAAGGTATATTCTGCAGTTTCCAGACCTCCAGATCTGAAGAGTCATCATCTGAAGCAGTTTAGTGTCATATTCAGGACCCCCACCTTTTTTTAGTGGAGGTAGAGTCAGATTATTCTAAGCCCTACCAACATGGCGAGAAGTAAAGAAAAGGAAATCATCTTTGATCTTCGGCACGTAGATTCGAGGCACCGCGCTACGGTAGGTACCCTAGAATCAATCTTAGATAAACAAATGAGAAAGAGATCGTGTGTGTGGGGAGAGTGTGTTGTGGTTGGGTGTAGAGAAACAGAGAAAGAATGTAATGAACCGAAAAGAGTAGGAAGAAGAAGGTAGGTGTTGGTTGGGGTTGGTGTTCTTGTTGGTGGGGTGTAGGGGGCAGTTGACGATTGTACATGAAGTGTCGGTATGTAAAAAGGATTTGCAAAGTACAACCAGAGCTCGTACTCCTTGACGTTTTTTTCCCATTCCGTCTTTCTCCACCATCCTGGCTACCTCCCGAAAACACGTCGGCAAGGAAGCGCATGACGGTAGTGATGCTGGAGAGGATGATGTTACCGGTGGGCGGTTCCCTCTCACCCCCTTATATCCCCCGGAAATGTTGAGCGGCGGTCGGCCGGCTCGTTAGACGCTTGATTCGTTAGTTTCGGCTTTTCAAATTACCTGAGTCAAAACGGAAAGGATATATATATATATATATACACA
>CAUZXS010001756.1:162500-164240 GCA_963585895.1 Sepioteuthis lessoniana | reverse complement strand
TGCCACATGTCATAATAATTTTGAGAATTTCACATGCGAAATGTGCTGATGGATTTTCAGGCAAGGTCTGTGAGGTAAATATCGATTGACTGTGAAGGAAAAGGTATGCCATAATGGAGGTACTTGTCATGATAGAATCAATGGCTTTTACCTGCACATGTAAGGCTGGCTATACAGGTGAGATGTCTATATTTATCTATCTGCATGCATGCATATGTATGTTTGTGTTACTCTCTCTCTCTCTAGATGCGCATGAAAAGTGCATCAACATATCTGAATGTTGACACAGAATTATTAACTGAATTTTTGTTTCTGAAAATTTTCACTGGATAATGTTTGAGCTATGTGTTTTAACATTTACAACAGAATTAAGTGCAATTATTTGGAAGCTGATTAAATTGAAAATCAAATATCTGTTGTATAAAAATAAGTACGTTTTTCTTCATTATCCTTTGGACCTAGTGATTTTACCGATATATATCATCGCTATAATGTCGCGCTGCTAGTCTGGATTTTCCCTGAATCTCTCTTTGCCATTCATCTTTATCTTCCATTTGCTTCCAGCAAGTCTTCAAGACATCATGTATCTGTACAGAGCTGTTGTAGATAAGTTCTTGTTGGTCAGCCAAACACTTGCAATATCTGTGTGAAGGGGGTCCATAGGAGAAACATCGTTTATGAGTTTTCCCCTTACTTCTCCAGCAGTGTCCCGCATGTCTTGTTTCATCTTATTTGATGGTTTTTAGAGATGGGAGGTAAGTGTCGGTACAGCTGCTGTTTTTGTGCGATGTTGCTTTCTGGGTTTGTTTGATATGGTTTCATAGCATTCTTGTGTAAATCCTGGTCTACCTTTTTTCTCTATATGCTTAGTCAGTGTCCCATGTGGTGCATCCATATAGTAGAATTGACACTACCGCTGCTTAGACAAAAAATAGCATTTTTATTTTATTGGATAGGTCTAACTTCTATATAATCAATAACCTATCGATAACAGTCAATGCCTTTGCTAGTCACATATTGACGTCATTTTCAGTAGATGAGACACTGCTTCCAAGGTACGTGAACTTGTCTACAAATTTTCTGAGAACTACCATTTAGATTTTTGATTAAAAACACATGGAGTTTGTTTTTTTTTTCTTTCACATGGAGGGCCAATTCCCCCCTGCTGCCTTCTCCAGGACTGTGCAGCAGGGATTTCAGCTTGGGTAGATGTATTACCAGAAGCACTATGTCATCTGCATAGTCCGCATCCATAATAGTTTTGTGCAGGGTATCATCTGCTTCTGACTTTTTTTGAGTATAATGCCATTTTCTATCATTAGATTTATTGATGTTTTGAAGTACGTCGTCTAGGTAGATTATAAACAGAAATGGGGACTAAATGTATCACCTTGCAGAAACACCAGCAACAATGTCAATGAAAGTCTGTATCTCCATCTGGTGAGCAAACTTTTTACTTTTCATGTTTTTTATAGAAACATCATTATGGTTGTGATAGTTTCTTTGAGGAAAACCATATGCTAGAAGTATTTGCTCCATCTTTCCCTCTGTGTATGGAGTCAAATATCTTGAAGAAATCTACAAAATAAGAGTGTTTGCCTCAAGGTTTTTTTTGCATGAAATCTTAAGATTCAACAGATTTTCAGAAATCTGTGATGTTGTTGTGGATCGGTTTCTCCAAAAACCATTTAGATTCTTTCAAAGAATTTTTCTCAGTTTTCTGGTTCAATGCAGTTGAAT